>BMAW01020781.1:0-12924 GCA_019974015.1 Nephila pilipes | reverse complement strand
AGGGTTGCTGACTTTTAGACAGTAATCATTCACAAGAAAGAAAGTTTCCAATATTTGGCGCCATGTCTTATCACAATAATTTTTTCTGAATTCTGGTTCCCATTTTTTTTTAATAGAATGACTTACAAATTTTCAAATGCATGTTTTGATTTTATGAGAATTATGAATTTTTTAATACGCTCACAAATATCTCTTTTTTAGTAAATTTTAAAGTTAAAAATAGCCAACAGTTTTAACTAATATTTCAATAATTTTCTTTAATAAACTTTGCCACCATATAAAAACGTTGTTTTTAAGAACGTTGGTTTTTATATCGAATTATTTCCTTATGTATTTTCGTATGTATACCGTGACGTCACAACTTGACCTTGTGACCAGTTTGTAATTTGCACAACTCATAGTATGTAGCCAGAAGAGCGATTGAGGCTTATCCGTGTCTCTTGCTGGCGAACCCATCAACCAATTAGGAGCCTTTGGCGCAGACTTGGCGAGCGACGACACTGCCGTTGGCTTTCTATGCATTAAGCGCGAAGGGAATCTTCAGTACTCCGTTTTCTTTCTTTTTATGTTTGTGGTTTTAGTTCTTTTAGTTTTTTTCTTTTTTATACGGCAGTTACGCATCGTGTCGTTGGTTCGCCCTTTGTCTCCATCGCAAACCATACGAGCCTTGCATATGAGTCAGATGCATATGTGCGCTTGTCCAATTCTACACTGGATGCTACAAACACAAATATCATATGCATTTTCAGCTATTTTTGTGAACTGTGAACAGTATTAAATGCTTGTAGTGTCATTATTACTGCTATTATATCTACCATTGGATAATTAGTTATTGTTTCTATAAAACTATTCGTTTAGTTTTTATATCAATTATAATTATTGTTACTTGTGAAAAGGTAAGCTTTAGTAATGTGGATTAGTATAATATACCAACTTAATTTTAACTTATTTACAGAACCCTAATTTAAAAATGACAGCTTCAGTATCTAAAAAGAAATGTCGATATTATTCATTGGATTACTTAAAATTTGGATTTATTTGTTCACCGACAAATGAAACTATTCCTATGTGTCTTATATGCGAAAAAACTTTTGGAAATGAATACATGAAACCGTCAAAAATGAAAGATCATCTTGAAAGGCTTCATTCAGATAAAAAAAATGAAGAATTAGAATTTTTCAAAAAACTCAATGAAAAATTCACATGTCGACCAACTCTAAAAAGTTTTATGAAACAGTCTACTGAAATTGAAAATGAAGGAGGATTAATTGCTTCGTACAAGATTTCGCTTAATATAGCAAAGAGGGGAAAACCCCACACAATCACAGAAGAAATTGTAGTACCTGCAATTAAAGACGTCATTGAGAATGTGATGAAAAAAGACTCTACTAATGTTTTGAAGTCTTTGCCATTAAGTGCAAATTCTGTAAAACGGCGTATTGACGAAATGGCCGAAGAAATAGTAAACACAGTAGTTTCGGAGCTAAAAAATTGCAAGTTCTCTATACAACTTGATGAATCTGTTTTTGGCGTTTCTGCTATTCTTTGGCGTATGTTAGATATTTCAGTAAAATTAAAGGAGAAGTCATTGATGAATTTTTATTTGCTAAATATCTTGAAACCGATGGGAAGGGAGTGACAATTTTTAGATGTTTACAAGAATATTTAAATAAATATGACATTCCGCTTGAAAATATAAGAGCAGTAGCCACAGATGGCGCACCTTCTATGGTAGGGCGTTACCGAGGTTTTGCTACATGCCTCAAAAAAAAGTGCCCGGTATTCGTACTATTCATTGTGTATTGCATAGACACAACTTAGTAGCAAAATATCTGAGTTCAGAGTTACATGAAGCTTTACAGTTTTGTATTAAATCTATTAATCCAATTAAAGCTCAACCTCTTAAATCAAGATTATTTGCCAAACTTTGTGAGGAAAACAATGAGTTATTTAACCAATTACTTCTGCACACCGAGGTTAGATGGTTGTCTAGAGGTGTATGCTTGCTACGGCTCGTCAATTTATTTGATTCCACAACAGAATTTCTGAACGAAATAAATCCTGTTCTAAGCAATGAACTCCAAAACAATAAGAACCATATTTTTTATTTAGCAGACTTATTTGGAAAATTTAATGACGTTCAAACAAAACTGCAAGGAAAAGATGTAACAATTATCCAAGCTCGGACAATACTGTTAGGCTTCCAAGTAAAATTAAATTTATTTAGATCTTCATTGCTACGTAAGGATTATAAGTATTTTTCAAATCTGCAACAATTAAAAATAAAAGAAGACTTGGAAATATATACAAATCATCTTCAAAAATTAAGCGACGATTTTAAACTGCGCTTTGTTGATTTGGAAAACATCGACATCCCTGATTGGATTATTGCGCCATTTTCGGCGCATATTGATAACGTCGACATCAACATACAAGATGAGCTTGCTGAACTATTGTCCGATCTTGAAGCAAAAACGCTTATTAAAAATTTGACAATACATAAATTTTGGACTAATATAAATATAAAGCAAAAATATGTGAAACTTTACGAATTGGCTCAGCCATTTATGCTGGCGTTTCCAAGTTCGTATATGGTTGAAGCCGGTTTCAGTCACGTTAATTCAATTTTAACTAAAAACAGAAATAAATTAAATGTGGAGCTTCGAGGGGATTTACGGTTAAAATTGACTAATTTCGAACCCAATATAGCGAACCTTGCCAAGAAACACCAGGCACACTCATCTCATTAAGAAGTAAAAAATCTGTAGCTACTTTACTTACTGTTTCTGATTTATTAAATATTTAGACTAATATATAGTTTTATTTTAATTACCTGAAAATTACCTTTGTGGGGGTCTATGGAGATTTCGAAAAACTATATAGGGGGCGATGATCAAAAAAGTTTGGCGACCCCTGGTCTATGGTAAGTTTAATTTTACAATTGAAAACTTCTCATGTCACAGTCACTATGGAATTCGCTTGAAAATATATTATGGGGAATGAAAATGATGCAATCAACATTTATATCTTAAATGAGAATTAAGTTCTCGCTGCAATTAAATATTATATAACACTTATTTTATAACTTTTATGTATTTCGCAAGAAATATTTTAAAAAAAATTGGAATGAAGAAATCAACCCCTGATTTTTAAATTACAACAAAGATTAAATTAAATAAATACTTTATAAGTCTTATTCTATGGCTTGGAAGCATTTCGTAAAAGTACTTTAAAAGAATTAGGAAAGAAGAAATCAATTAAGTGTGTGTATGTGTGATGCTTCAATTATATGAAAACGCTTTCTGTAACTAAATAATATTCATATATGACTTATTGACCGAAGGAAAAAAAATTATGAAATTTTAATTTTTTTTCTCAACCGTTCTAAAAATATTCTCGATCTATTAAGGAATTGTGAATTTAATTTTTTTTCTAATTATTACGCCATTTCATAATTTTACTCAGTTCTATTCGTTCTAGTTCATTTTCCGAAATTAACGAAAATATTTAAAATAAGATACAAATAACATGTCTTAGTTTTTTAATGTAACATCCTTCCCTAGGCATCACGGGGCGGAGTGGAGGAGAATGGAAAGATATCACTTAAGAATAGTTAAGATTGACCTTGTTGAGGTAAATGTTCGAAAAATGTAATTGAATTTTTGTGAATGTGAGTGAAGGTAGAGGTTTATGACTCGCTAAGCAGCGCAGACAATGTGTATCTGTGATCTAGATCAACGCTAGAAAAAAAAATGGAATACTTAAAAATTTGTTAACGGGAAGAAGGATTTAAAATAGAGAGGAATATCCAGGATATCCTGGGAGCCGTAACCCTTGTTTATCAAACGCAATAAACCTCATGAGAAATAAAAAGATCATTTGGATATTGGAATCATGATGCCTGTATTTATCTTAACATATATTGTTAGCACTTGTAGATATCAAAACGCTTAAATTCCCAGATTTATGTCTCTGGGAGTTTCTGTTGCGACCTCTGGTTGCTTATTTAAATGTAAATAAAAAAAAATTATGAAATCAGTCTATTTCTTACATGCATAGAGAAAAAAAAAGAAATAGGAGTTCGAAGGAAATATTTGTGAATCGAGTGACAAATAACATTTTAAGTTTTCTCTACTCTCAATGTACAGGTTTCCAGTATGTTGCAGTATATGTGCCACAAATTAATTGTAAGGTAATTTAATTGCACATCGAAATAATTCTAGCATCGGAAGTTTAATGATGAATTTGTGATAGTATTCTAAACAAAAAAAACAATAAATCGAGCTCATTCAAACGCTTTCACTATTTCAACTGCATTCAGTTCAATTCATACATTACGAAAAATTACTGTTTTTGTATAAAAATCGTTTTTACTTAAAACAACTTTTATCGCAAAATAAAAATATATGTTATGATATTTAAATTTATAGGAAAAATAATTATAACTTTACAATTAACGTCCTTTATTGCTTGCTTCTTCGATTTATAAAAAGTAATGTTGAAAATATGGGGAAAGAGATTATTCCAATGAAAGAAAGAAGGGGGGGGGATGGGGAAAAAAACTCTTTACGAGAAGATGCTTGTAAAATGTATAAAACATAATAAATCATTTTAAATTTTTGAAAATGTTTTCAAAACATGAACACATTTTTCTCCAAAAAATTCCTCATGTAGCTTGAACAAAATATTGAAATAACAATAAATTATATTTTCTTCAAAATGTTTGAAATTTCTATAATTCTTGTTCCAAAGATAAACTAAAAGAAGCAACTACTTCACATTTATTTGCAGCCAAACTTTCCTTAAAATCAAAATATAGTAAAATTATTCTTTATTTACAGCTGTTTTTCAACTTATGAATTTTTCATACAAGAACATGTAAACGTGCAATAAATATCTTCTAAGTAATATTAAAATACTAAATACTATTTACTGATGTCTTTTAGGTATATTAGCAATGAATGATAAGGAAATAAAAACGTCGCTGATATATCGTCGAACAAAATGTTGTTGAATCTTTTATTTGCCCCCAAATAAAAGATTCAACGGCCTCGGCGAAGAAACTCTTGAAAAAAGGGCCCATAAAATCTCATACTCCAGTAAAATAAATCTTGTTAAAAGATAAGAGTAGTTCATGTTTCCGCTACATTTTTCTGTAAGGTAGAGGCTCTCCAGTTGGTATTGAATTCTTGTAGTTGTTTAAAAAATACAGTTTATAGAGGAAAATACAATGTTGGGAGATTTTTTGAATTGTTGGCTCTGCTGTACATTTAGAAGGAATATAAAAAAATATAAAAGACAACCCTGTATTAACAGATTAAAGTAAAGCTGGATGCGTTCCTAGTCGGTAAAAATGCTAAGTAAAATTAATGTACCCTTTGACGCCTTTGGTCCCAAATGTTGACATTAAGCTCATTTGTGATTATAATTAATAAAATATTAAAATTTCATAAAAAAATTTAATTTAGAATTTCTTTACATGAAAAATACTAATTTTAAGGTTTGTTTGCATGAATAATGGTATTTATGATATATAGCTAGGAATATGTGTGTGTTTGTGGTGAAAAAAAAAAAAAAAAAAGAACGTGAAGTCTTATTTCTATTGTCTGGGTTAGATTATTTGAATAAATCGATTAATCGAACCTGGTATTATGTTTTGATAAAATTAATACCATATATATTTAACATATTTCGCTTTAAAAATTTGTAGACATTGAAAAAGAAATTTTCTGATGTTTATTTCATAAGAAATTAGCAAACGTTCTCATATTTGTACACTTACCATTCGTGATGATAACCGTACGAATATGAGTAGGTTTATTAATATAACCGTATTTTTACTTAAATATAACCGTAAGTATAGTATGGCATTTAGTGTAAGTGTATATCAAAATGTATAAATTTTTATGATATTGTGTGCCCAGGTTACAACGAAAATGGAAAAGCTCAGACAATGAAGATTTGAAAATATCTGATACGAAAAGTCAATTTGACCTCACCAGATCGTTTACAATTGTAGAAGAATGGTTGGATCAAGATGAAATCGTTCAATGTCATCGTCTGAATAAACGAAAACGATTTTATTCTTTGGAAAGTGACAGTGAAAATCCTATTGTGTGACATAGATATCAGACTACGTCCTGCAATTTGGTACGTCGAATAGGATAATGCATTTGCCGAAAATCCACCATCTTTTGTACATCTCCGTGAAATAAAAATAGCTTGTGCAATAATAAAAATGGGCGGACACGAGGTAGATCTATTTCGAATACTGTATGTGAACCACCACATAAAAACCAAAACGTTGGATTACAGTTGGTACTGAAATCAGACAGGAAGGTGTAGATCATTATAGTAAGATATATAAATTGAAAAATTCACCAAGAGGTTCCGAAAAAATTGTGTAAGACAAATATGTTACATTTGTGATAAAGGTAAGAAACCGATGTGCCCAGAATGTGTGAAATCATTTCACTTATTAATTATAATTAACATTCATCGGCTAATAATAAGACATTATGAATTTTTTGTGCATTTTTACTGCCCCACGTTTTTTGCTTTTTGAATTAGTATAAATATGAAAAACTCATAATAAAACAAAAAATCGTCATTTTTTTTCTCACTATAAAAAATCGTCTTTATGGAGGTCAGACATCACTTTTTAAAACACATTAAGTCGGGAAAAAGGTACACGCGACCCAAAATAAACAAATTTTAATTTTATAATGATGTCAGGATTGTGAGACTGCATCTCCGATCTTGCAATGTTACGAATTTATGAATCATCTTTGTTTCCTCTATTACTCCAGCAGGTTTATCACACGGGGAGTGAATCACTCTGTATGAGTACATATTAAAAGTATTTATTTTACAAGAAGCCAACCAAGAAAACCAAAATTTCAAAAGTATTTATGAAGTTTATTATTGTCAATTTCTCGATATTTCCTCGTTTTCTTTAATTCTTATATTTAATTGAGTAATTTAGTAATAATTATAAAAAAGAGCACCTTGGATGGCTAATTCTGTTCCATGCAAAGCATTATATATAAACTTTCTTTTTTTTTTTTTTTTTTTTTCCTTTTTTTCTTGTTCAGAAAACTTTAGAATTGCTCGTTGCTTTCACGACTTGAAAATCCCGAAACCAAAACTGTACGAAGTCGAAAACTTTGTTGGTATTAATATACATCTTACTGCCAACAAGAAATTGATAACCAATGCTTGCTGTTTCAACTAATTCTGACATCTGCATACTAATCCAGTAAAAAATAATTCATCAAAACTCCTGAACTATCATACGTTTTATGGGAGAATTTGAAAACAGCATTATGTGTAATACTAATTACATTTTTTATTTATAACTTTTTAATGATGCTAATGGTTTCCCAAGAGTTTAAACATCGTATGAAGTGAGAAAATCTATTTGTTTAACGAGAAAGAAGAAAATTGTTATGACTTGTTAACTAGCGTTAATCTGGATGGGAGCCAAATCCGAAAAATTAGATTGTACTGTTGAATACTAAATACCGCATTTCATTAAAGTAGAGAGACGGATTGTTATGTGAATTCATAATGAAAAAGGCTGTGCAAACAGTTAATTCTCGCTGATTCTTCGCTTTCAAATGTAAAACCCTCTGAATACTTACCCCGCTGTTTATAAGTGCACATAAAATTGAATTTTGCATTCTAAAAATTTTTCTCAACATCTTTTCTTTTTATTTAAACCAATACTTGAAAAAAGTCATTGAAACAAAATTATACTACATGAAGATTTCAAATATTTTATAAAAACAAGCGTTTTTGTTAAACAATTCAGCACTCATAAAGAAAGTCAATTTTTAGACGGGTTCTATCAAGTCTTTTCTCTCAACAAATTCTTTGGGATTTTAATATATGGTTTAGTTTGAATTGAAAATCCATACGAATTAAGGAAACGTGACTTATGTAGTTAAGCAAGAATTAATGATGTGTAATGAAAACTAGTTTGAGGATATTCATTCATAAGTAACGAATAATTTAATATGTTTAATGGTGGTAGCGAGAGGGATCAGAAGCTATCGACGAAGACATCGGAATCGTTCTTGCGCGTAATAGTGAGATGCAAAAAATAATAATTAGGATTGACAAAGAATCAGTAACACGGAACCTCTTCTACGAACTCGGATCCGATTAGTTCGTATCAGTTATGTACATAATCATAAATTCGTACGTTGGTAGAAAGTAATCCACATGCTTAATTATATGTTTATCTAGTGAAGTTATCGAGATTCTTAGAAACTCAATTTGAGTTACAGCCTGATTTAAATTTATTAATGACTGGGTTGATTAGTGGTTTTTGCATATTGATAATAATGGAAGGATTATGGAGTAATACCAGGATTTTCAACAGTTGTATCTGCAAATACTTTTGGAAATAATTCGTAAATGCAGATAATAGTAACAGTAAATAAATTATTTACGAGTTAATGAATTTTTTTTAAAAATACTATTGAATATACTAACCATCTGTTTTTAAAGTGACTATCCGAATCTAAAAATAATTCTAAGCTATTCTAAAATCATATAATTTTATATTTAAATAAAATACAACATACTTTAATATATTTACTCTTTTATTTCTGAGAATAAATGAAATGTTTCATTTTGAAAGTACTCTGTATCGATTTTTCTTTCATTCATGCAAAATTTATTGACACATATGATGTAAAGTATATTGTTTGTTTCAAGAGATATTCTTAATTCCTTTAATTAAAAATTATTAAATTTACTTTATTACTTTATTATTAACTCATTACTTTATTATTTATTACTTTATTATTTATTACTTTATTATTAACTCATTACTTTATTATTTATTACTTTATTATTAATTTATTCCTTTATTTTAAATATTCCTTTACTTAAAAAAAAGCAGATCAGAAAGCGAATTAAATTTCTTGGAACCAATTGATTTTAGAAAGCATGCAAAATTATGTTTTAGAATAAAAATTAACGAAATAAAAATGACGTGGTTGTAATATTTGGTATACTTGCTATTATATGTTTAAGTGATCATATACCTACTCAAAATTCTTTATCAAATACTGCTGAATTGGAAAAAAGTCATCCAAATCTTCTACAGTAGTGGAAGAAAAACATATACAGCATGTAAAAAAGGAAAACCTATTAATGCTATCGGTTTTCGATAAAAAGAAACCAATTCGTTATTCGGCCATTCTGAACTAATCGACCGATCAGTTAGGATTTTAAGTATCAACGAACTGATTGGCGCCATTCATAGTTCTTCCGCTTTATTGCATGGATCCGCAAACATTTTTGTGGACCCTGTGGTACCATTATTAGGCTTCGTTAGACAGGTTTGTCAACTCGGATATATTTACACAGGAATTACGGATAGGTTTCGAGACGTAAATGTAGAAAACACTCGAGAACGCATTTAGAATCAGTTCATGCTTCTTTACATAAGTCTTCAAAAGCTAATTTAGACTCGTAGGGGGATTTTATCTTTCCACCAAGGTCGTATGCAACTTGCGGATGGAAGTTTAATAGAATGCAACGAGTGAATAAAAGTCGATTTACGGCCCAAGAGCCGCTTCCGGCTCATGCGCCATTGCCAGAAAACGAGTATCGCTATAAGATCTTTATTTCGCAGATCATTTTCATAAAATGAAGATATGACGAAAGCTCTTTAATTGTGCAGCCAAATGGATTATGAAGTATGAAAATGTCTTTAGCACTTGCATAAAGACTCACAAAATGCTGCTATAATTTTTGTTGTAATTTTTTTATGACAAAAACAATATAAATCGTGAGTCGGATTTGCACACGGACCTTAGTTTTCCGATCCCTGCTCTACATAGACATGGTCAACCCACGGACCGCTGGCCACATATGGCCCTCTCAGTGTCAACATACGGCCAGCGGAGCAGTGTCATCTGTACAAAAACTTAAGCGTTTATTGCACATAAAAGCACCAAAAAACTTTCCCCAGTGAGTCATTTGTATTATATCCAATTAATATGGGATTATCTCAGTGTACTGACTCAACTGTCGTCATGTTTTTTCTTCTATATTCTTGTTCAGAGACAATAACAAAGTTGAGCTTATTTTGACAAGCATGAAAGAACTTGCGAGAATTGATGACACTAATGTGTAGCTAATCAACAAATCTAATAAATAGCGTGGGTGTGCATTATCATGCGAGGGGAGGGTATGTGACTCGTGGATCATGCATAATAGCAGCAACCAGTCTTAGCAAGTCTTAGGTAAGTCTGAAATAGCTTTTTGTTATTTAACCCCAAAACATAGAGTTCCAGGCAGACTGTCTGCTTGATGTTTTTTGATCGCTAATAATTTAGCATTATCGTTATGTTAACTTACAGAACAAATTTTTAAATTATATATTTCGAAAAAATTCATTTAATTAAATAAAATATAAAAACCCTTAATTGAGTGCAGAATGTTCTTAATTTCTCTGATGCGGTTCTGGAGGATTAGCCGAAGCTTGCCACTCGAGAAGTTATAGTAGTAATAGTTTTTAACGTGAGAATTTGAATTGTGTTTAAAGAGCCAAAATTAAAAAGGAGATAAATCGAATTCCCCCATTTACACACACCCGCATACATATATATAATGCGGTCCTCAAAGAGTTTTGTGTTGGACAGACTTGCTGTACACCATATAACTATAGCACCAAAGCAAACTCATAATTATAATAGTTTGTTTTTTTTTACCTGCAGATTGATTTTAAACTGAAGTACTTACGAATTAAAATTTTTAAGGAATGCTTCTTTAATTCCTAAATTTACTTTTTTTGCACATGTTAATAAGAATTTACATTTTAACAATGCAAAAATTTCATATTTTTTCATTAACTTACTTGAGTTAAAATTTCATTGGCTTTTGAGGCACCTGAATTTACAAAAAAGTTTATTTTATTTTATTTGTTTAAAACAAATTTGAAACACAAGTTTCAGAAAAAAAATTTCAGAAAGGAAATGAAAGTTTCTCAATGGGCATTCTATGCGATTTAGTCATTTTTTCTTCTTTTTTTTGCTGTATTAAAAACACGTAATTTTTTTTTTGAAAAGTTAAGCAATAGATATTAGCACTTTAGAAAAAATAACTACCAATTTCACCGTTACCTCATGAAATTTTTACCTTTAAAAATGAGTTCCTATTCCCTCCTCTGAAGTTTTGTAACATAAAATGTAAGATTAAATATTTTTAACGTACAACATAAAATCGACAAATAATACTTTTATAATATTTATTAAACATTTAAGTGTTTTAAGTTATTCTGTATTTTTATAATTTCAATTTTCTTTGAATAGATGGCGCACTTAGTTAACGGAAACACTGTTTTTGACAAGTTTGTCTAAATATGACAATTTAAAATGAGAGGGGTGAAGAGATCTTTCCCAAAAAACTATTCTTTTTAATGATATTTAATTTTTATTGCTCAAAATATTAACTAAAAATTAAAATGTTGCTCAAAACACGGGGTTTTGTTAATACTGAAAAGCGAAGTTACATCGAATTAATTGGCAACAAATCCTGGACGTTAGAAGAATAGAGGCGTGCGTAAAGTTATTTTATTGCATTTTCTGTTGACACAGTGTTGCAACATACACCAGCGATTCTATCCCTATGGGGAGCATCCTCGTATACGATATGATAATATTTAATGGGAGAGGAGGAGACTCAAGAATATCGGAAAGAGATATTATTAGGAAAATAATTTATTAATTTACTGAAAACAAAGTGAAACAAAACACATTCTGATATAGTAACAAAAAAAATGCATATTTATGCTGATATAATACACTTATAAATGTGATTGTACCAATGTTGTGCAGTGCATTTAATAATCAACTTATCTCTGCTAAATTAAAAACATAATCTATGCTAAATTAAAAACATTATCTATGCTAAATTAAAAATATTATCTATGCTAAATTAAAAACATGTTTCATGATTATCATGCCGCGGTAGTCTACTGGTCACGAACTCACGACTGGTGGTTATCGTCGAATCGTGGGTTTAAGTCTTGATGACTCTAAAGACCCACCGTGTAACTGGAGCTGATGTATGTTAAATATTCCGAGGATCAAAGTCCTCTCACAGCATAGTGTAGAAGTTAGAAGAGGGAGGTGTCAGCTCAGACATCTTCCTCGTCATTTGACCTAGGTTCAAATTCACGTCCTTCGCTAAAAGCCCTCGTGTAGCTAATAGTGCGACTTTAATAAAACCAACAAATCATATTTATTAATGAATAATTTTGGCCCATTTCAAGAGCAAAGTCTTCCGAAGGATGATTTAAAATTAGAAATAGACACTCCGAGTCATTTTCCTACATTTATCTGAGATCTATAATTTATCTTTAAAGCAGCCATCACAGAAAATCCGGTTTCGCAAACGTAGAATGTTGAAAATTGTAATCGTGTACAAAATGTTAGTGTTTTTAGTACAGAAAGTCATCTCAACCACATTTGCTCATAATTCAAACAGTGTTTTAATACTATATTGTATTTTGATATTGCAACTTGCAGTGAAATCTAAGAAGATTTCTTGGAACGAGGTACAGTGTTTCTACACGTTTGTGTCAAGGTCGCTCAAACGCCCCAGAATTTGCTAGACAAATTGTTACTTCTTGCGAAGCCACGAGAATGTCCGAAATGTTGGACGTAAGACAGATAGCAATAGAGTGGTATCGATTCTGGTTTCATCCTTGTAGCATATCAGTGTTGCCAAATATCATTAAGTCTACTCATTCTTGGTAATTCGTGAGGAAGTACATAGCGTAACTTTAGTGTCATAATACTCAAAATATATATTTATTGTTGTTATTGCGTGAGATGGGGAAATGAAAATTATGATTTAATACTAGGTCACAATCACCGAAAGTTTGAAAATCACTACCGAATG
>BMAW01020780.1:6645-18579 GCA_019974015.1 Nephila pilipes | reverse complement strand
AGAAGTTTTGTCTCTTTCTGAAAAATTTTATTGATAGAGTAGAATGGGGTATTTTTGTAGAAAAAAAAATCATATTCCCCATTTTTTTTTCTATTTTTATATTCTTAGCTAAGCGTAGATTACATTGCAGTTAATTGCAGCGAAACAAAGAGTGCAGTGTTAGTTTTTTTATTTGATTTAAATGAGCATCACTCAAGTTTCACTAATGTTTAATGGCGACTAACCTTCTGAATTCTCATCAAGTATGACACCCTTCAGGGGTTTACTTTCTTTAATTATGAAGAAGTATTATGATCCCGAATAATATTTCTTTTCTCTCATGGAAATGCTATCTTTAGTGAACATAGGATACTCAAACACCTCTTCACCTAGAGATGTCCTAGCGATCTCTCCCTATTTTCGATCCTTTTTATTCCATTCTTGTTCGTAAAATCTTTTTCTTGTTGCATGTATTTTTTCGTTAACGAGTGAGTGTTTGGTGCAATTTGGCCAGATATATATAGCCTTGCTCAAATAAAATCAATCAACAAACCAATCAACCAAACCGATATCAAATGTGGAGAGGACGATATCTGAGCTGAACACTACGTAGCGCTGAAGTCAATTTGTCCATATAAATCAGCCTGTTATAGTATTTTTTAAAAAAATAAATCTCATTTACGAGTATTTACTAGGTATCTAAATCACAGCTTCGTAGTCAGGGGACTGAGGCTTGAGATAATTGTTTTCATTTAAAACCATTGAGTGCAACCATTTGGTTCACTGAACGTTATAAATCTAGAACTAACCCTTATTTTCATGTGGCCTAAAGTGACAATTTAAAAGTAAGGTAGAGTATCCTCATCAGCTTATATAAATAACATGATTCAGAAGTGTGAACTACGTTATGCGTGCAGATTGCCATTTCCCTCTACTAATTGAGCGACTCAAATATCTTGTTGAATCAAATCAAATTAAATATATTCATTTATACATTCCTAATTAGTTCATATTTAAATTAATATGTATTTGACTGCACTGCCATATATATTTTTTAAATCCTATTCGTTTGTCACTATTGTAAAAACTGAGTTATTACATATACATATTTAGCTGTTCGACGAATGCTTACAATTGATTAAATGTATACCAATCATTATTTTAATGAAGAGCTCTAAAATGTAGAATACATATAAAATAGAAGTTTCATGTGGTATGGAGTGCCAAGACAAATTATTTCTAATATTTTTTTTTAAATTGTTTATTGAAATTATGTTTAATAAAAGTCCCGAACCTCAATGGTTTTGCCGAACTCATGGCCGGCGTTGTTTCCATCGAATCGCGGGTTCGAATCCTGATTCCCCTAAAGACCCGTCGTGTCTTGGAGATGCTGATGCACGGTAAATTTGTCGAGGCTCCAAGTCCTCCTGTTGGCATAGTATAGTGGTTTGGAGAGAAAGGTGCTAATTTAGGTGTCGTTATCATCATTTGATCGAGGCTCAAAATTAACAAGTCCATTGTCAATATTAACGTCGAATTATTTCTAAGTGCAACGTTAATAAACAGTCAATTACAATAATGAAAGTTTTGTTTTTAAAAAATGGGGCTGTTTGATGAATGTAAGTATTATTAATAAACTGTGTATGTTCAATCGTCACGACAGGTGGCGTAGCTAGAACTTCACTCAAGTTAATTGTATGAGAGAAGGAAAGAAAAAACAGTTGACTAAGTAGTGTCCGTATGCTTTTTAAGAAATATTTTCGTAAAGAGTTAAGAAACACCTTGAGTGAAAACCCTGGTTTCGTCTGTTTTCCTCATGCTTATCGACTACGAACGATTTATTTCAATCTAACCTTGTGGCCACTGTACCCTAGTGGTAATGGTTCCGAACTTGTGGCCGGCGTTCTTTCCGTCAAGTCATGAGTTCGAATCCTGATGCAACTGAAGACCCGCCATGTTCCGTGGCTAATTCACATTAAATATGTTAAGGTCCCAAATCCTCCAGTTGGAGTGGTGTGGAAGTTTGGATAGGAAGGTGCCAGCTTATAGGTATCATCCTCGTCACGTGACTGAGGTTCGTCGCCAGTAGTTGTAGTGTTGCTTTTTTTAAGTGCGACGTTATAAACAATCAATTAAAAAAAATCAATCTATCCTTCGTTGTAAGAAGTCCACTGCAAAACAATTTGTTTAAAAAGACCGAATTTCTGATATAAATATCACGTTTTAAATGGTGCTGTTTGAGAGGCTTGAAGGATCGAAACTGCGCTTCCAGGCAACTAGCTTTTATTAGTATAATAACTTTTTCGACTATTATATTCAGGTTTTAGTTAATGATGATGAATGGAATTTTATGCAAATTAAGATCATACCAACTTTTTAACCGCGCATTAATAACCAAAATGACAGCAACCGAGAAATTTTAGCATCACGAACTTTATAATGCTTTCTGTTGTCTGTCAAAAATATATTGAAAACAGCCATTAAACTTTTCAGAATTAGTTTGTTACAACCATTAACTAAGTTGTTTTCCAAACGAATTCAGTTGGATGCCGTGCTCGTTATCTCCGCTCCCTTGGGGGGGGGGGGAAAGCGCTGTCTCGAAATGGTTCGGAATAAATGCATTTCTGTGATTTGCGTTGGTTTCGTAAAGAGAATTCAAAATTGTGCACTGCCCTACAATGCTTCAGAATCCTTAAAGCTGTTAAAACTCGGCTTATCATACAAAGATGCAAATATAAAATCCCTCGACTTAAGAGAATCGTTTATTCGAAATAGGAGATTGCGAATTCTCAATTGGTTGTAAGCGGCAGAAAAGATAAGTTTCTGCGTATGAATATATGTATTAATTTAGAGACTTGAATAGTGTTTGTTTCCTTCGTAATTTTTATGTGTATAAAACTCGCTTTCAAAGATAATTTACCGCGTCAAGTTTTTAATGGCTGAGAAGTTTGAATTTACGGGATTATTCTTTACGGTCTCGTTTCTTCTAATAAGATTTAACTTCTTATTTATTTATTTATGTTGAAATCGGCTAGATATTCTACAAATAATAGTTATTTATGCACACACTACACTAATATTATATATATATATATATATATATATATATATATAGTTATATATAATTTTTCATTGTTGAGTTTTTGTTTCACTATTATTATTATTATTGGTGATCTGCACCTTTAATGATAATGTAATTACTGTAGACGTGTTGGTTGGATCCGTGAAACTAGTTTAAACACGCTTTTTCCAATCCAAAGTGTGAAATAGCATTAAATTACATGATCGCCATTTTTTCTGTTCTACAATTCATTTCTCATGACATTTGCTATGCTGTTTAAGGTTGTTGTGTATTTAAATTGGTTGCGATTTTTAATTAATGATATATATTTATATTGAATTAATGTTATTTTGTATAACTTTATTTAAGGACATTTTTGGCTAAGTTGATATTTTACTAATTTTTTTAATTAATTCTGTAGTATTTTAGTTGTAATAAATTTTTAAAATAAGTTTTTAATGGATGTAATTTGTAGTTTAGTATGATTTTAGTTTACATATAATATGGTAGTTTATATTTCTTTGTTATTTTGGCAGTTCTATAACAAATTTATTCCAAATAAAATTTGTTTAATTTGTGTATAATTTTATTTTCCACACACCCCCTTTTTTTTTATTTCAAACATTTCTGGGGTAATTAAATTGAAATTTCTCGTGTAATGTTTATGTAACCCTAATCTAAGTAAGAAAGATTTGTTTTATGTTCTGTGCCTGTTCAAATGATTTTTCTTGAAAAGAACACTTGAAGAATATTTGGTTTTTCTGCGTTTGAATCGTTTTAAATTCAGTCTCTCATCTTTTTGAACCGCCATTTGTTTAGAATTTTAAAGTCCTTTGTCTTTGGAAGGAAGTCTTCCGTGAAGCCTTTGTGTAGGGCCAGATTAAAAATAAAGGTAAACCAACCAGGGCAAACTTCTTTTCGCGATTTGCTTATAGATTTTTGAATTCTGTTTTTATTATCTATTTGATCTCTCGGTAGACTTGAAACTTGCGTTCCTGATGGATATAGATTTAAAAAAGAAATAACTTTAATTTACAAAATAAATATTGTTTAAACGTACAAAATTTCACCTAAACTCAGCTTATTATTTATTATTATTATTATTATTAATTCTTAAAACTATAATATTCTAAAAATGACGCATTCAAAAAATTATGAGGTATTTTTTAAAAAAAAAAATTGAAAAGAAAATGCTCAGAAAAATCTCAAGATTTTATGGTAAATATTAACCAGCATTTTCATTAATCCTTGCAATTTACAAAAAACCTTGACAGTTAAAGAGAGGCATGTATCAATTGTCAAAAAATATTCCTTGAACTAACAAACCCACAGTTCTTTAGATACATTCATAGCCACTTACTTCTCTTTTCTTTTTCAGGAGTTTATCGATAAACGATTAATATTTAATGTTCTTTTTCTTTCTCGCTTGACTGATACTGAATTCGGATAGATCGGGGTTTTTCTGGCACACCTATATTAAGAATCGATTAAGAGGTGCTACTCACATTATATTTTGAAATCGGTTTTTATTCTGTTATCATTACATTTCTTCTCCCTGGAGAAGCTCAGTTTTTACTGTTCTCTATTTTTCTATCACATATCGGATCAGGAAAATGATTTTCTATGCTATTATACTTCTAAGATTGGTGTATTTCTTCCCCCCCCCTACTCTACTGGTATACTTGCAGTCGATATGATTTCGATTACATGTTCCTTAATTTTTTTTCTGGGTTAAGGTTCAATTCAATATTTATAAATATATTATTTTTATATAGAATTTATATGCTGCGATGGCAACACGTGTTTTGTGTACATAACTGAATCTCCATCAATAATGACTCAGAAAAAGCGACACTACAGTATCTATGTTAGGAAAAGAAGGTGCCAGTCAGTTGTCCTCGTCACTTGACCAAGGTTTAAAATTACGAGGTCCATTGCCAATAGCCCTCGTGTTAATTCTAGTGCGATATTAATAAAACAAAACCAAATTAAAACTGTTTTAATTATTTCATCAAAACGATTAAAGTTTTTTTGTTTTTTCAACAAAAATGATTATTTGAATTTTTTTTTCTTAATTTAATTTCTGATCCTTGATATTGTTTTTTAATACCTTTTTTTTTAATCATACAGGTTTCTTAAACTTTTTTCTTGTAATTTTTACCATTTTTAGATCTTAATTATCTCTAAATGCTGCATTGTTCGTGCGTCATTTTTACACGATGTCTGCTGTAAATAATTCTTGAAGATTTATCCTTTTTATTCAGTGTCCTTTATTTCTCTGAGGAATTTTTTTTCAATTTTTAAACATTTATTTTTTCAATAACAAAATTTAACAGTAATTAAAGAATATTCATAATCATTTCTCAGAATCTTTTTCAAATTTCTTTTCCAAGTGGGGGAAAAAAGAATTGAGCATTTAACCTAGAAAAATTCATCTTAAATATTAAATAATAACTCAAAATATTACAATTAATGCAGCCTCTAATTTTTATGCAAGACTTTCCGAAGTACCTGCCTTTCGGACCGTTGAATTTATATATACAACAATCCAGCTAACAAGAGTAAAATAATTTTTATGAGAACCTACATTCAACATGATGCAATCCTACAGATCCGAAAATTTATTAAATTTTCTATTTCATTTTGTGATCCAAAGACAGGTCTTTAGCAAAGCCGTGCGTGATTATTAAATTGTCCTAAAATTTTAATTAAACGATACAAAAGGTCCTTTATTAATAAAAAAAATAGTTCATCTCCTCAAAAAATAAATAATTATCGCAAAATAGGAAGTTATATTACTAAGCAATTTGAAGAGCCTCTTGATAAACAATATTAATTGTCTTTCTTTGTTTAATTGTTTGGTTTTGATGTATCTAGAACAACAGAGGCTATTATCTCTTAATATTATTTTTTAAATTAAAAAATATAACCAAAATTAAATACCAGATTTATTTCAGCTTTTGTTTTAAAAAACAACAACTCTTAAGCGATTTTCCATTTATTAATGCTTTATCCAAGAGCAATCCAGATGGAACTATTAATTGTTTTTAAAGACCAATTTTTAAATATTTTCGTACATTTTAAGTGAAACTGCAAATTAACCTCCAAGGAAAGAAATGATTTTGTAAAAACAACAAAGTGAAAGATATGAATTTAAAACCAATGGAGGTAGAACTTGCAGCTCATGAATTAAAGAAATTTTTAAAAGCTTTCATAATGTAAATGTTTTTTTTTTTTAATTTTTTTTATAATGAAGCTGTAACTAGTAATGAAATGTTACGCTAAGCGTAGCAGAAATTAAAATCCAATAAACAGTGAACTTTACATTTAATTTCTTCGCATAGATGAATTTAAAAACTTTAGGCTCCCGTCTACCGGCCATTTTGATTTGGTGAACGTAATGTTAATCCTACCGCAAAAGGGCAAATTGTTCATTTCGTTTACGTTATGAATATCGTTTTATTTGGAATCTAAGAGTTTTCTGGACGAAGCGATTTAAATATTTTAAAAAAAAAAACAAAATTAACACTTTTCAGCGCTGTTTTCGAAAATTGGCTAATTAATTTGCACACCCGGTGGTGCAAAAATGGTTCTGCTACGTTTTGTTCGAGAGCTAGCCCGTAAAGTAAAAAAAAAAAAATATTGCTTCAACACTGATTAAGGAAATTCTTATGAACACGGAAAAAATTTATTAAAAAATAAAAATAATAAATTTCATGAAAATAAATTCAAAAAGCGAAGTTCTTGAGTAAATCCAAATTAACTATATTGTTGCCGAGTGTTGGTGATGAAAAAGGGTGCTTTTGTAAAAGATTATCGAAAAATAAATTTGAAAATATTGTTTGGCGACAATATTGCTTGCGTTTCCTTCCACACATCAGCGAAGCTCCCGAAATTTTTTCTTAGATCTGTACGATAGTATCGATCAACAACAATTTCTGGAACGGATAAACATTCAAATTTATAAATAAGAGAGAGATGCCACACTTAAAAGTAATTATTCTTAATGTATGGATATTCAGAAATGCTCTTCTTTGATTGTGAAAAAATGTATATTTATGAGCTTATAGATGATTTCTTTTCTTTGCAAAAATTAGTCAAAAAGATATGATTTGTGTTCAAGAAATTTTTATGTAATGTTTGTAACACGAATATATGTAGATAATTTATACTACATACAAGCATTAGCAATAATTTATTACAATTATTCTTAAATTTGAAAGTATAATTTTGTTAATTGTATCCGTTATTTCTATGAATAAGTAATATCAATTTCACAAGAGCAGAAAAGGTAATAAATGCATATATATTATTGTGGAAACATTTTTAAATTTGTCATGGTACACATTTTTGTAATCGTTTCACGACACATGAAATATTTATACATATTTATGAAAGTCGTGAATTCATTGCTGGTTATAATTTTCCTCTTTTGTTCCCGAATTTACATATAATTCTAAATACGTATTGCTGTATACATGTCAAACATGCTATTACACAATAAAAAAGTGTCGCTTACAAAAAGTGGCTACAAATGTTATAAAAAAATAAAGCACCAAATATTTAGATTGTATAAGTATCATTTCAAGATTTGTAAGCATTATGAATGTTTACAAATCCATTCTTTAAAAAAAAAATTATAATTCTAACTAAATATCATAAAAGAGAATTTCAAAAAAAATTTGATTCTGTGAATATCCATAAAACAGTGTAATTTTTTAAACCAAAATTTTATATTAGTTATTTATATACATACACACAAAATCTGAAGTATTTTGCATTTGTAGTATTACTACCATTATCATAATAAAGACAGAAGTGCACAAAAATGCTAACTTCAAACAATATTGAATCTAAGTTTCAAATAGTCTTCAATTCTTGAACAGAAAATCTATGCGAATAAAGTCAAACAATTACCCAATCACCACTGGTTTTTCAGAACCATCTGAGCTGCTATTTCTGATAATCTAGCTGACGTTTCAAATTTGACGCAAACTTGCCGAAGACTCTCCTAATACAAGAAATTTTTTTTAAAAAAATAATCTAAAAAAACATAATTAATAGTTCACAAATGTCACAAACTAATACTGACTGTGACCTTACAAATTATTTACATAAAATATAAATAACCTTTATTTAACCCAGTTATTTTAAAATCAACATATTTTATACACATTTCAATGCTTTGACAATTAAATAATCACAAATAGAAGAAAAGATAACGCATTTTTTTGTGCAAAAACATTAGTATTATTGAAAAAAAAAAAAAAACCAGGTACTATGGAAATACAGGAGATTTTGAAAAATTACAAAATAAAATGTCGGCCTTCACACAGATACTGTGAGAAAATTATTAGAAAGATAATATGGACATAATAATAATAATAAGATTTTAAATTTTAGAAACTTACATTTTCTTTTTAGCTGAAAATAGCCCACTCAATATAAGAAAGCTGAATCATCTCTGTCTTATTGAGACTTCTAGCTCACCCCAAAAAAAAATTTATCGGAATAGTATTACATAAACTAATACCATTTATACAATCACAGATAAAATATTTTCGTAGTTTGTCGCAAAATCATACCAGATATTTCTAGTATAATTCAGCTTCTTTTCATAGTAGTACTTAAATTTCTAAGGTTACATATTATGAGAAATTGTAGTTTTCAAAATTATTTTTTTAAATGATTCAACAATGTTCCAAATAACATCAAAATATAAACTGCTTTAACATTTCCATCAGTAAAATCTATTTAAGAATACTTATTTTATGTTATAATAATCTTAATAAAAAAGTCAAGATGAAACTTGACAAAACTATACAAATTTCTTAGTAAAGAAAAAGTCGTAATACATATATTAAATTGTAAAATTTTTTTTATTCAAGCAAAACTATAGATAATTCATAATTTATAGCTAATAGACTATTATGTCACATGTAATCAACTTAATAACACCCACAAAAATTTAATGATGCACTAAAATAAATGAACATAATTGCCATTAAAATTGCCACAATTAAATTTGCATGGGCGATACCGTTGGGATATGTAAAATCATTAGCATTTCAGTGTATCTGAACAATGCAGGTAGCGTTAAAGCTATACAGTCTGTATAAAAGGAAAAATTGTACAGTGGGTTTTTTCTATTCAGATTGGGTTTATTTATTAACGCTGCAATAGAAGCAACACGGGCTTTTGGAAATGGACTCTTGAACCATTTCACGGTCAAGGACAAGGATGACACCTGAGTTGGTTCAGCGTGCTGTGTGGATGTTAGAGCACTCTCTCCTAACATCCATATCACGCCAATGGGAGGACTTTGGGCCTGACAGATTTAACGCGTGAATGCCCCACTACACGGTGAGTCTTTGCGGCCAAGGATCAAACCCGTGACTGGAACGTAGTATTAACCACGTAATCCAAAACCATGACCACTAGGCTACTGCGACCTGTTTTCATTCAGAAGTCAAATTTAAAAATGGTGGTTGTGATGGTTAAGATATACAATGGGTAAGAAAAGAAGAATTTCTATTTGTATAAATTGGAATTTGACAGCAGTAAGATCATGGCTCAAAGGACCTGGTTTACCATTCTGTGTATTTCCAAACCCAATGTCATGCATTCCATTTATCATAAGAAATTGATAGAACCAAGAGGACCATTACAGAACACCATACATGACACAAAACTCCCAACCTACTAATATTCCTAAGGGACAGCTATATTGTCAGGGCAGCTTTGTGGCATTGTATAACCACATCACATGAATCAAGAACTTGGGTTTGATTTCAGGATGACAATATCCATACAAATAGTGGAGATGTTTACAGTACCATGGACTGTCAATAAGGTGATCATTATTGTAGTTCCTTTGAGGTAAAAACAGAGACAGGTGCATTACAGTATACATAATGATGATCACGGACAAAGGGAGGATCATTTGTCTTTGAAGCAATTCCAGCTTTGTATGCAGTATCCCGAAGGAACATAGTTTAAGAGTGACAGAGCAAAATGCATGTTTTCAGCTGGAAATTGTCATTAAAATATGGGCCAATGCCTGGAGTGATGATACAGAGTGTCATTGGGTACACATCCCAGGCATCTCTTGTTTGCTAGCCAGTACTTTGGACAGTTGCTATTACATTTCCACTTTTTCAGGTCTGTAGATGTACCCTACCTTTGAGGCCTTAGTGATGCTACTTTTCAATGCAAGAATGCATAAACATTTGTTGCCCATACAATTCTAAACTTTATTGATACATAAGGCATAACTATTTTGGCCTACTTATTCTCTAGATTTGTCAACATTGAGAACATCTGGTCATGTGTTGCTGAAAGATTGGAATGCCATCGATATGATTGATGAATCCAGGCATAAGCTGAAGCTGCATAAAGTAATGTACTTGTATCTGTCATGGGTTGCGAGCTCATAGCCAGCATTTTCCATTAACACATGGATCAATAAGTTCGAGACTAACCAGAGATGGCCGAGGTAAACCAGTAACCAGGTCTTTTAGAGTACTAACCTTTGCTTGAACCGTCAAAATTTTAAGTCGAGTCGACCAGAAAACAGTGAGTTATTGAGGTTGGAGAAAGTCGTTTGTAGTTTAAAATGGAAAAAACGGAGTTTCGAGCTGATAAACATTCATTTTTTAATGGTAAAAACACTGTGCAACACAATGGATTGAAAAATGTTACCCGGACTCTTGTCCATCAAAAGACCATTTGTCGGTGGTTTGCCGAGTTTAAACGATCGTATTGATCATTAAAGCCGACGCTGAACGCTCGTAGACGGTCGGAAGCCGTTATAATCGAAAATGTGAGTGAAGTGACAAAAATTATAATGAAAGATTGTAAAGTGAAGCTCGTGAAGATTGCTGAGATGACAGCTTATCATATGGAAGTTATTTACTATCCGAGAAAAGGTTTTCCAAGTGGGTGCAGCGATTGTTTCGATGGAACAAAACAGCAACAAGTCGATTCAGAAAGCTGTTTATCATTTACCGCAACAAAAAGATTTTCGTGTTACGACCATGGACTGAAACATGGATAATTCACTACACTCCAGAGTCGAGCGGCAATCATCTGAGTGGCGACAGCTGGCAAAAGCCGTCCGAAAACGCAGCAGTCAGCTGGCAAAGTCATGGGTCAGTTTTTGGGATATGCGATGGCGTGATTTTCATTGACTACCTCAAAGGTAAATCGGACAACAGTGATTATTATATTGACTTGCTGGTGCGTTTGAAGGAAGAAATCGCAAAAAAAAAAAACGACCGCACAGTCTCGGGACTTATTGATCCATGTGTTAAGTCATCAAAATAATGTCAAATCGAGCCTGATTCCAATAAAGACCAGTTGTATAGCAGGGCTGATGCAAGTTAAATCTGTTTAGGCTCCAAGCCCTCCTATTAGGAAGGTGGGGAAATTTGAAGAGAGGGTTTTCGAGTTCTGGTACTATCCTCATCAATTGAAAAAAGTTCTAAATTATAAAGTCTGTTGCCAAAAGCCTTCGTGTTGCTTCTTAGAGTGATTTAATAATCAATCAAGCTATCATTAGTATTCAGTTTATGTCCAGCTAATTTTGCAGACTGTTTACTCAAAGCATCTGTAAATTTAATCATGTTTTCTTCTCATTATACTGTAAATGCACAATAAATAAGATTCTATTTTCTTTCCTTTTTGGCGTAGCATTTTTAGTGGCCAGGAGTAAAGGTTTTAATATGTTTTCAATTAAAAGATAGCAATAAATATAATTTTTAAAATGCATGAACATAGCACCTGAAGTTTAATGTATGAGGGCTATTCAGAAAGTAAGTATATAATAATTTTTTTTTTCTTGTACTTAGTTTCTTTTTAATTTCAAACGTTCCTTATTTTCTGAATAGCCCTCA
>BMAW01020778.1:0-20992 GCA_019974015.1 Nephila pilipes | reverse complement strand
TCCGATTTACATTTCTCAGAATTACTTTTGGAATTGAACGTCCTTTATAAGATGAAAAAGAAATCGCTCCAAACCTTCGGTGTAGTTGGAATTTTAATTGTTAAAGATCGCAGTTTTTTAGCAATACGCCTGTAATCTTTTCTTTTTGAACATTTAAAACATTTTCAAATTAGTTTAATAAATATCACAATTAAATTCATTAACCTCTAAATGAAGATAATCCACCATCAACTGAAAGTAATCCACAAGTTTTGTTTCCCGAGGCATATCTTTCGAACATGATACTCCTGATTGACGTAATTCGAACATAATTCGAAGTTCGGTAACTCCTGATCGACGGAAGAATAAAGGGCCTGACAATAACTCAGTTGATTTATATGTATATATCACTAAATAAAAGAACTCCATAATAGAGGACGGTAATTATAATTTATTCTTCACAATGCGAGAGCCAAGATTGCCTCACACCGTGAATTCTCAAAGAACACACTTGATACACGTTTACATAGATGACGCTTCCGGCTTCAACGACTGGTATAACGGATTTGATCGAAAATTTTACCGAATTACCTGAAAAAAATCTACAAATGTGTTGTCGCTAGTATCGTTACTGTTAAACATTGCATTACTATAGAGATTTTTTTTTATTTCACAATATTTTTGAAATTTATGAAAATTAGAAATTATTTTAAGAACATATTATTCTAATGCAGAAATCGACTATCTTTAACTCTAACAATTGTCATATCCTATAATATTAAATGAACAACTTATTATATTTGTTCTTCATTTATATCAGGCTCAATTTTGAAAAGAATTACCTCGGTGACATTGATTTGAAATCCTATTTATACTAGTCCTTAAGTGTGTCAAATAAAAAAAAAATTGTTAAATGTTTTCAAATAAATTAATAATCGTAACACGTACTTTACAAGAATTCTTCCAAATTTTTCTACTAAAAGAGGTTTCAGGAAGTTGGAAATAAAAATAATCTTTTCAACATAATGTAGAAATAATTTTGAAAAAACCACGATATTTTCTCAGTTGGTAAATCTATTTATTGCTTTTTGTAACACCTTAGAGATGCTTTGAATTTCAACTAAAATGTTCAAATAGTGGTGTTATATCATACAATTTTAACTTTTGTAATTCTAAATGTCGATCTTTCACTTGAAAATGATTGTATATTCTTTCATGATGTTCAAAAACGATAGCACAGACATTTGAAAATTGATAAAAGAAATCGAAATTAGATGATAAATGCTGTTCTTGCCATTAAGTTTAAAGAGCAGTTAATGTGGAGCACTATATTTGGAATCACTCGCTAAAAAATTAAATGCAGTGTGATTGTGAATAAAAATCGACTACTTTATCCAAAATAATTTATTATTCCTGTGAAAAAGTTTGGAGCTTATCTTTCGCAGAAAAAAAAATTCTGTTAAATGCTAACATTGTAATAAGAAATGAAGAGTAAGTTTGATATTTATTACAAGAAAATATCCAAACCATATTGGGAGGAACGCATTCTGATATGAATATATAAATATTATACTAAATGGTATAGTTTCCATTTCATTTCAAATATTTTTTTTTTGAACACGTACAACATAAGCTATTTGATAACAATTTTTAATCGAGAAAATTATAATGATACTTCTAAAAATGAGTCTATTTTTAATCCTTGGATTGTATATCTTTTCAAAGAAAATGTCTCTTAAAACATTTTTCATAAAAATTTGCTATTTTAGTTGTAAAATATAAAACCTTTTTTCTGTATAATAAATATCCTTTTAGTTTAGCTCATTTTCACTAGATTATTGATTAATTTATTTTAATTTGTAAGCGACGGTTCCTTAAATATTTAAAATAATTCTATACCACATTAACTTTACTCAATATTATTACAACAATTAAAACACATATTTTATTTCAAAAATTTCCCATCATATTTCTATTAAAAAGGGGGGGGGGAAATGTCCAGTCATATATACATTCAGTGCATGAAATCACATTTATAGGAACATATAAAACAAAATTGAAGATTATTTATGAATACATTAATGCAATGTAATTTCTGGATGAAAAGAAATTTATATTCTTTCATTGTACCTTTCTCTGCAAATCTGAATTTTATCATCGTCATAATATCTATTTAATCATTAAAATTTTTGGATGTAAGTAGTTCCTATTATATAATTTCTTATTAATTACGTTATTCAATAATAGAAATATAAAGACAATCAGGTCTATGCAGCATTGTGTTTCATGATAATTTTCAAAAGATTTTTCAAAAAACTATGATTATTTTTGAGAAAATTTAAAAATTTGAATTAGAAAGAAAAAGTGTATTCGAATTATACTAATAGAAATAATAAGTTTATTTTTGAATTTTATTGCAATCTCTCTGCATCATGAGCATTTAAAGTGAGTCATGAAATTCAATAGAACAAGTAAGAGAGGAAATATATTTTTAAAAAATTAAAAAGCAAAAGATAGATAGTAATAAAAGAAAAAAAAATTATTATACTATGAAAAAGCAAATTTATTTGCAATAGAAGCTAGGGAAGTCAAAATAAAGTTCTTATACGTATGAGATAATCATTTTTTTAAGCAAGGGATTGGTATCCTTTCATATTGGTAAGTACTCCCAAATATATATATGTGGAAATTGTCCCTCTATGCTACAGCAGCACCACCGGCTGCGCAGGATGTAACAGCTCGAAAATAAGCTGGCAGAAATACGTGTCCATCTTTTTTTTTTTTCTTTTCTCTTTTTCTCTCCCCACCCCCCATTTTTCATCATTTATTACAGTATTTCTCCTCCTAAAATGAGCTTGGTTCAATTAAATACGCAAAGGTTAGTCTCCATATGGAGTTCGGAAAATGAATCCGAATTCAGCGACGAATTAAAATTTAAAAGCAAAACTCACTTCGTAAACAGGCTAACGGAAACTGACGAACTTTCTACAGCGTAAAAAAAACATGGACTCATCTTTTTTCAAATATACGAAAATTCATATTTGGCGTTGTGCCTTCGTTCTGTTGTGATTGTTCAAATAATATTCGAAAAATTGGTGCTAAAAGGAATAAAAACAGACGGTTATAACACGCCTTTCTTTCGTTGTAACTATGTGACTGTTCAAGCGTTTTCAGTCAGTTCTAAAAAAAGGACCACGTTCCTTCAAGCATTTTCCACTCAATTTATATCTATATAAAAAGATTTATCCAGAAACTGTGTACACAAACAATATCAAATTGACTCAATGATATTCCTGTTGTGTCAAACTTTCTTAAAAATGGAAATATTAAATCAATTATTAAAAAGATGTTATAAACATATTATTTACTAATGCATTAGATCGTAATACAAGAAAAAAAATTAGAAGATTTTCCTCATTAAACAAATTTTGTTAAATCCTTTGATAAATAACTTGTGAAGAGGCGTTACGATCGCCTGTCAAATTGTGTTTCAATCCCTTAATAAATAGTTGTAAAGCGGAGCTGCGATCGCCATTTCAAATGTACAGTTTTTTATGTTTGGTTGGGAGAGTGAATGTCTTAGTGAAGTAGAAGGTTTGGAATACTAAAGCGTTATTTCCGAAATAAAGTTTGATGTTTTTGAAATCGTTTGATTAGTTATTTACAGTCCACTTGTAGTTTTAAGAGCAGCAATAGCTCTGATTTAGTATATTTAAATATTGAAGAATGTAAGAAAAGAATATCAAAATATTCTCTAAATGATTTAATTTGCGTTTTAAATGTGTTAGGACTGAATACTAACGGTAATAAAGAAAAACTTCTTGACTTTCCCAGTCTTTATGGAATTAAATGAATTGCAAGCTTTAAATTTGCCAGCCTTAAACAGTGAAGATGAATTTATTTCCGATGACGAAACAGAAAAAAAAAATCCTGCATCCTCCTTTCCCCACTTCTAAAATGGCGACGGCTTTTCATCATAGCATGTCTGTTAATGCTTTCAAACCTGATTCTATTTTGTTTGGGAAAATCTCGGAAACTTTCAGTGAAAGTCTACTGGCTGTGATATGTGCATCACGTTGTTATTCTACGGACGCTTAGAGTGCGGAGCGCTCTTCTTGCCCGAATCTTGTAGAATATAAGTTTCTTTTCCAAAAAATGGAGCTTTCATTCTTCAATGTTGAATCTAGATGAAGTAGAAAAAATTTGGAGAAAAGAGTCTCTACTTGGTAGAAGAAGTGTTCATGGAGGTAGAAAGACTTGGAGGATAGTTTCTTGATGCGTAGCTGGTTTCTTGTGTTTATGGCGTTAAGAGTTTTATACCAGACTGGGAAGTATCGTTTCTTTTTTTCTCCAGCGGTAAATGAACAGAAAAAATATTCTCAGAAACTGATTGAAGGTCAGGCAAAAAGTTTTCTGCATACGCAAAGTAATTTTACGACATTACGCCTTATTAGAATTCTCTCATCAATCAAATGCTGCGTAAATTCATATGACAGTTAAGTAGACGTAAATTACGTTAAAATGAATTACTTTCAGAACATTTTATTGCAATTAGAGAACTCGCAAGTTCATAAATTATGAAATAATTGATGATTCTTCACTAATTAAAAATTGTATAAATGAAATACAAGATTACTCATCATATAAAGCAGTTTTATACGGTGCTAAATCTATTTCAGAATAATAAGAGAAACTTTGCATTTAGGAAAAAATAGTCAGTGATAGAAATAAAATTCCCTACCCACAAAGAAATTGGCGGGTTTCCTCTGATTTCAGTCGAGGACGCGACACGTATTCAAAACATAACTTTCATAGGTCTGAAACCCGAATAAAAATTTGTTTTAACTGAGACGTGACAGAGCATATTTCTCGTTTTTGTCTTCACTAACATAAAGGTTTGAAATGTAGTATTTGTAAAAATTTGGCCGTATTTTTGCAAAGAGTACAAACACACCTATTCCAAATCGAACCGATAATGCTCTTTGCTATTATCATCTACTTCCTTTGATGTATAAAACGGTTACAATTGATGATAGTTCCTATACTGCATTGGTCGATACCTGCAGTCAGAAAACTATTCTAACAAAAAATACATTCATCATCTTTAACCAATTTTCTTGGCATTTCGTAATGGGCCCATTCGCACAAGTCGGTAACTACATGCAAGAACATGTAATAGATTATCAAATTTATCTCTAACTTTTGTGTTGTTAATAGCGAAACTAAACGTCAGATGCTATTATTGGCATGGATATTTTATAACGCAGACCAAATTAACAATAAACACAGGCAATTTCATATTAACAAAAATTTCGAATACCAGAAAGAAAATCGTTGAAATATTTTCGATTTTTAACACTTAAACAAATGGGGAATTTGAATTCAAAATCGGATAAAATATTACTAAAATTCAATGAAATGTTCTTCATAACTTGATTTCAAGCTATAAACCTGTTATGACTAAAACTCCAGATGTTTATTAATAAAAAGTCTGAAACACCAATAACACACACACATAGACCGCTACAATTAACTTTTGCTGAAAGAAAAATTGCAGAAGTCCAACTAATGAAATGGTTGGCTGATGGTATTGTGGAGCTATGCTCTTATAATTTTTCTATCCAAGTAGTTGTAATTAGAGAAAAAGACGGAGAGCCCCAAGTGTTAGTATTTATTCTCGTCAATAAAAACGTAGTAAATGATAACTATCCCTTAACTATAATAGACGATTTGTTTTATGATCTTCAAGAGGCAAATTTGTTCACTACGATAGATTTACGTAATCTTTTACGTTCTTCTTTTCGTTTAGAAATTGAACCCAATAGCCATCCATATACATCATTTGTGATTCATAATGGACAATTTAAATTTCTACTCTCTCCTTTTGGTCTGTGCACATCACCAACCATGTTTCAGCGTTACATAAACACAATATCTTAGGATTTATTATCAACAGTTTGTTTAAATTTATATGGATAATGTAATTAGAAAATTGAAAAATGCAGAAGGTCCTGAAAGGCTTGCACCAGTATTTTCACTTGTTTCCTTTTATGGATTAGATATAGATTTTTATTAATTTAAGTAAAGAAATAGAGCTTTCTTGGCCATGTTATTGAAAATGATAAATTGTACCTATCACCTAAAAAATCAAAGCTGTTCTTAATTTTTGTGAACCGAAATGCCACAAAAACTCACAATCTTTTCTTGGTCTTTCCGGATATTTTCAGAAATTCATTTTAAATTTCTCCATTATTGAAGATCTTTTGACAGAACTTCTGAAGAAAAATCGTAAATTTAAATTTACTATTAGATTTAAACAAGTATTCAATTGTCTCAAACAATGTTAACCTTTCACACCTGTTCTTAACATTACAATCAGAACACTGATACCGAAATTCATTGTGTGAATTCATGATTACTGTTATATTTTACTTCAAAAATCTGTGACCGGTAATACACTTCATTCAATACATTTAATAAGTTTGAAAACGCCAGATGCCGAAACTATATATAGCGGCTATGAACTTGATGTCTTAACTATTGTCCAAGCATTGTAAAGTTTCGAGTCTACTTATTAAACAAACATTTCAAAGTAGTTACGAGATTGCAACGCGTTCGCGATGACACTAAAGAAAAAAGAGTTGTGCACGCGGATAGCACGATGGGCATTGCAACTACAGGATTTTTATTATGAAAGGGAACATCGTCCCGGATCCAAAATGAATCAAGTAGATGCATTAAGTAGATATCCAGTTATGGACATACAAAACAATCACAAAAATCAAAACGGCTCAAGTACAAAACTCTGAAATCCAAACTATTAAATAACTTTTAAAAATTAAACCTTACAACAATTACTTTCTAAAATCCGACATACTCTACAAATGTGTTGATGGTGAAGAACTATTTCTTGTTCCTAAAAATATGCAGAATGATATTATACAGAATGTTAATGAGTGTGGACACTATATTTCTAAATGAACAGAAGTAGCACTAAAGCATCAATTCCATGTTCCTAACGTCAAAGAAAAATGCAGACTGTTTCATTCAAAATAGGGTACCATGTATTTTGGTTTTTCTCAAACGTGGCAAACAAGAGGGTCTACTACACTCTATCAAAAAAGAAGCTTTCCTCTATACACTTATTACATTGACCATTTAGGCCCCTTCCCAACCACAAACATATTTTTGCCGTCATTGACTCCCATCACAAAATTTGTAAGGCGTACTCAACCATGTCAACAGATGCTACAGAAGTTATCGCAAAATTAGAAAAGGAAAAATACATATTTGGCCACCCATCTCATCATAGCTTTCTTGAGTATGACCATGGAACAGGAAAAAGAATTGGAATGGTTCGAGGGTGAGTACGCTTCTTTAGCGCCTTTCACAACTGCTAGCTGCCCTACCCACCACACCCCTCTAATCACTCCAAGCAAATCTTCGACTAAACGTAAAGATATTGACTCCGATGGATTTATAACGCCTCCTAAAAATAAAACTGTTCGTCAACTTAATTTAATTACCAACTCTCAAACTCAAATCCCAATTCAGAATAAATACCAAAAACTATCTACAAAGGAAAATAACCAAACTTGTGAAAATGAAAATTTCTCTCAACAGTCCACTGATCATAATACTACCAAAGCTAAAAATCTCCCTCCACCAATAATGTTAAAAATTAGTCAAAACTATAGGTAAAATTTAAAAGAATTAACATTAGTACTCCCCAACCTACATACTCGTCTTTCAGGCGAGTACATAAAACTTTATACCGATAATTTCGAAGAATATCGCTCTCTTAATAAAATCCTCAATACTAAACCTTACGAATTTTATGTTATACAACCAAAAATATTACGTTCATTGAAAATTGTAATTAATGGCTTACCACGTAACACTGACATTAACGATTTAAAGGAGGAACTTGTAGAATTAGGATTTAACCCAACAAAAATTAATCAATTAATCAATAGGCGAACAAAGCTCTCCTTACCGATTTTCATGGTTACTTTACCCAGATATGAAAACAACCAAAAAATTTATGAATTAAACAAACTTTGTTACATGTCAATCACAATAGATAGCTAAAGAAGTAACATAATTACCCAATGTTATAACTGCAACAAATTTAAACACAGCGCTCAAAACTGTCACATGATACCAAGATGCCTAAAATGCGCCTACTCACGACTGTCAAATTATAGATAAAATAGAAGAAATCATCTGCATAAACTGCAACTACAAAGGGCACTCTGCATCATACAAAGGAAGTAAACTCTATCCAAAACTTCCCAAAGGATCACACATTAAAAATAATACCCCAAAAGATAATTCCATCAGAGAAAATGTCACTTACGCTCAAGCATTAGTTTCATCCCCACAGACGGCGCTGCACACTAATGAAATTCCAATTACGCGTAAGAATACTCCACATTACTATCATAAAAGTAAAAACACAAATCCTGTTAACAACATCATCCAAGCTATATACCAGCTTAAAGGTCTCGCAAAATTTTTCTCTTTATTACCAGGTCCATTAATTAATCTCCCAAAAATCCAAGCAGCAAAAGGCAACGCTAATAAAAAAAATTTGCAATAATACAAGCTTTAATGTTAAATGATGATGAACAAACTAAACACCACTTTTTTAATTACTGCAACTTGTACTCATATAAAATGTTATTTAAATTTCTTTTTTTCCAACACTCTCTTTGTTTTATTCCTTAAGATTTCATTTTTTCAACATTATCATTTCCATTTAACCGCACCCACCCACTTTATACTTAATTTTCTCACCACAAGGGCAGCCAATAGCAGTTTCAGAGTTACTCACCTCTCAACCAATGGAAATTCTTCTACTCAAAATTTCTTCAAGCAACAATTTTTCTTTTTTCTAAAATAACTTTTTCTGCATTTAACTATCCAAAATAAAAACTCCATCTTTCCAATGCTTCAAAAAAGATACAAGATTCGGGTTAGAAGAGCGCTCTAGGCGCAAGTAGATACTCAACGTCACAACGCTCTCTTCTTATGCTCTTCCTCTCTCTTGCTTAGACACCACTCTCGGATGATCATCTGAGATTTTTATGGTAGTTTCGCTTCGGCCTTTGGTGGCTGAAGCCCGACTATAAGTCTGCTACAATCAATTAAATAAAAGTATTTCGGCCATGAATTAAATGCTTCATTAAAGTTCAACACACGTTAAAGTAAATTCATTTTATTAGCCGGCAGGATAAGAGATCCTGACTGGTGGAAACCCGAAATTAATATATTGTTAACATATGAGAGAGAGAGTGAACTAACATTCTAAATATTATTTGTGATATAAAAGTCGACTATTCCCAGTCGAAAACCGAATGGACTTCAAGGAGTGGCCTTCAACTTAAGTAATAACTGAAAACGCATCGATAAAAAAAAATATCGGAATGGTTATTTTCAATCATCTCTTCCGGAAAGTGAGTTCCCAAGGGCCTTGAAGTTTTCTCCAATTGCTTGTTGATAATCTAATTCTAAAAAAAGAAATTGAACTGTTCGAACTGCAGTTCTTCCACGTGAAATTACCAACAACAAGGAAAGATTTATGTTTATTCATCTTGGAATACTTACAGCTTATTACAAGTGTTTTAAAATGGACTTTTTGTTTTTTTGGCACTTTATGTTTTCCTGACAAAGGGAATGATAAAAATTGCATTCACCTGCTTGAATAACTAATATGCTTAGTTTTTCTTTGAATGATTTTACATACGTGAAGAAAATCTAGGTTTCTGAACTCAGCCACAAAAAATACTTAGAGGGTCGTATGTGGCCGCTGGCCACCAATTGCCAATCAATGCTATAAGTTATTAAAATTTTTTACTATTTGTGGCTATACAATGTGGAAATTTTGTGTTGATTAAAATCAAATGTAATAGTTATATTGTATTACTTATAAAAATATTTAATTTAAAATTCATTCATTTTATTTTCAATTTTTAATATGAAGACATATGAAGTAGAATTTTTTTGAAAGAGGGACGTCTTTTATTTATTTATTTGAAACGATTGTTACAGTATTGAGTAATATGTCTTATTTAACGCTGATATTTTAGAAATAATAGGAACTAGCTACGCCTTAAGTGGTAAAATACAGCACTAGTTATATTTGTAGTTCTCCTAACGAAACTTTTTGAAAAAAATGGGTTAGCATTTTTTGTTTCAATTCAATCAAAACCAACTGATCATATTTTTGTCTATCACCTTCAAAATCCAGAGACTTGATGACGAATTTTTTTCCTAAGAAAAATTAACAATACAAAGCGAATAAATAAAACATAAATAAATGTTATTAATTTTTTACAACAGGAACACATTTTCTATTGAATTTGGATATTTAATCCCTCCCGGCGATTAATTCGCAGTGACTGATAAAAAAATAATTGTCGCTACTACAAAATTTAAAAATTGCATTTAAAACAACAAATCAAAGAATATCTATTTTTCTAAAGAGATTTTGTGTATTACTTTCTGAAAAGATTAAATGAGTAGGATTTCCCCATTTTCCCTGAAACTCACAAATCAAAACATTAAGCCCCACTACCTCGGTGGGGTATGAATACAAAAAAAAAAAAAGAAATAAAAGAACATTAAAGTCTTGCCTTGCGGTAGAGAATACATGTAAGGTCTCCAAATTCTACTATATTTTCAACGCTTCTTTGGCTTTCAAAGAACCCAAGTTTGTTATATGAAATCTAATATTATTGTGAAAAATAAAATTCACACACTTAATTTAGTTTGTATATAATTAATTAATACATACATTATGTTTCTGTGTTTTGGACAGAGAACTGTAAGAATTGAACAGTTTATCAAAAAATTGAAATTTCACATGGGGTTAGTGGATAAAGAAAAATAACCTGCAATCCTTTTAAAATACGTGAAAAATAAAGCCGGGCATTGGAAACGTGAGAACTACGAAATGTCAATGTAACATTGAATTTTAAGTATTTTCTGCAAGTCATCTGGCAACAAATCAAAAGTGTTTTGTTGGAAGAAATATGAATTTCCTTAAGAATTTAACCTTGTAATGATACAAATTTCTTTAAAAAGTTTCTTGAATCATTGATAATCAGATGTTTAAAAATAACAATATAAACGAAAAAAAATATAGCATTTTTAACCTAGACACGTACTCTGTCTAAACAATGTCGTTCCTTGATGTTGAACATGAAGTTTGGAATGAAGGAATTTTCTAATCATGGTATAAATCACTGCCTGAGACACGGTATACTGAAGCTTTTATGGTCAAAATTACAAAAATGTTTACCTCTCGAAATTTCAGAAACACAATGTTTTAGTCCATTGGTCATAATTGAACCTGGAAGGAATGCGCGTCGAAAGAGAGTAATTCTTACAAAAATAATATTTCTTAAACTATTCTTTCCTTAGTTTCTTTAAAATTGTTAAATCATGAGCGAAATGGATTTCTTTAAATCAAATAAACAGAGAACATTGTAACATTTGCAATACCACTGGCCGCTTTGTGGAAGACGTAATTCATATTGCACAAGTTACGATGTTTCTGTGATGGTAAGTCTTTTATTTATTATTGTGTTTAGTTTTGCACTGAATGTAATCTGTACTATAAGTATAGTAGTCATTAGAGTCTGTTCTAAATTTAATTCGAGTTTTTATGAAATTTTGGCTTAATAAAGTTCTGAGAAAAGTTCATTTTATCAATTTTTTAATCTATTTTTTATAGAGAGCTATATAATTAGATTATTGATCTCATTGTCTCTAAAGTTATTTTCCAAATAATAATTATTCTGTTCTATATGTTTATCAATATTTAAAATATAATAACGAATGCAATTAATGGCATAAATATTTGGTAATTTGTCAACATAATAAGTAACAAAGTACTTTTGCAATTCTAAAAGTTATTTTTTTATATCTTCTATTTTAATCCCATTTTCAGTTTTGTAATTTATCTCATTAATAATTTTTTAAATGTAGATTTATACTGAATCAATGCTTCAAATGGAAAAACTCTATTTAATAGCAATATTAATAATAAAATCATTGGCTTCACAAAGAATCCTTCTTTTAATGAAATAGTTACTATTTGATGTAATCCTAAAACCTGTAGCCATGTTCATAATGTCCCTTTATACATTATATTTACTATTCTCAAATCATCGGTAATGACATGTTTATGCTCCTTAATAATAAAATCTGTACATTCTGAACAGTAACATTTTATTTCAATCATCATATCTTTAACCTTATTATAAATAAAAATATATCTATCCATTAATTGTTATATTTAAGAGTTTTTTTTTTACTGAAATACTTGAATTGAAAGTGAATTCTTATGTTTATTAAAAATATCATCAAAGTTAATCTTATCGAAAGAATCGTTCATAAAACTTAAAGTACAAATTCTATACTGTTACTTTCTTTTTTATAATCAATGATTTTTTTTTTTTACTTATGCATATAAGATAGTCAGCAATATCTTTAATAATATGTAAACATTGGTAGTCTATTTTGATATAATTATCAAAGAAGTCTTTTAGAAAGCTATAACATATTTTTTCTTTAAACTAAAAATAAAGTAATTAATAATTTTTCACTCCAAAACTGTTTCCAAATTATTATTAAATTCAAATTTTTTTATACTTTCAATTTTATCTAGACTTTTACTTATGCATCTTTTGCTCTTTTTTTTATTTTTAACCTCTTTACTTTTACTATTACTTACATTTTTGTTATAAAAAATCTTTATTATCCTTCTCTTTCATAATCTGCAAAATATTTCTATTTTCGGAACATTCAAACCATAAGGATAAACTGTATTGTACAGACTTATAAAATTGTTTTCCCCATCATAATCCTTTTTTCTTATTGCTAGGTTCAATTTTGATACTTGAATCTGAATATTTTCTAACTTATGCAAATACAAATGGCTTATCTCAATTTCATGACTATTAAACAATTATCGGGCTTTGTATCAAATTTATCTTGATTGATTCTAATGTTAATATAATTAGATGTGTGTGTGTGTTTATCTAACATATATTTAAAATGACATTTTTTTACAATTTAATAAATAAATACAATTAAAAGTTTCACAAAATTGCATTCAGATTTATGATTAGATTGTTCAGTATTTATTATACTGTAAGTTTTGCACATCTTTTATTATCACATTTTTTATAACTTTATTTGGTATTATAATTGCTATTTAGTTAAATACTGTCAGGTTTTAATAATTTTTTGTATAATCTTTCATATTTATAACATTAGGTAATCATTTAAGTAGTGTGCAAAATTTTACGAGTAAAATCTTTTGTTTTGGCAGTTCGTTTTGTTTGTTGTCTAAATTTTTCGTTAGCTAATAATTTCTTAATAAAAGAGCGTAAGCTAAAATTCTGCATAAACACTGCATGATTTCTGTACTTTTTCTAGCTGTTATTTGTCTGTAGAATATTCAGGAACATTTGTATCGTAAAATATTTTTTCTGCATCAACTGAAATATATTGAAATCATAAGACTGAGGGAAGAGTTAAAATCTGAGTTTCCAATTTCTTGAAGCTAATCGTTATAAAAATTTCTGGGGTTATTTTACATTTTTACATAGTACAGAGTTGAAATCTCCACTTTTAAGAAAAAAATGTTTTTCGCATATTAAAAATCCCGAGAAACTATACAAACAGAAAAATCTATGTCACCTGTCATCACAAAATAAAAGTTATTTTCAGAATATATTTTTATGTTCTTTCCTCCATAAAGGATACCCATGAAAGGATACCATCGTATCTCCTACGATGTTCTCACCCGACTTCGTAGTGGATATATCGTAGAACCTTTTTTGCACTTAACTTGCAAGGATTTGAAGAAAATTTTTTGTAAGAGAATAATAATTCGTTTCAAATTTCCGTATGTGTGTACCGTTTTTTCATTATATAAACTGGTATAGTAAGGAATACATGAAAAATGGTAAATAATTAAGTTAAAGAAATTATAATATTTCTGTTACTCGTGAAGTAGTGAATGAATTAATTAATCCACTTTCTAATAAATTTTATTATTGATACAACACATTTAAATAACACAGAAAATTTCAGTTTTATATGTGGTAACTAAATCTACCAGCTTTCCTTTGATAATTTCGATTCCTAAATTTATTACAACCTTTTTCACAAAGATGATAAAAATGTTCTAGAATCATTCATATTTCTTTACACAAATACGACGAAATATTTTATTTTCGTACAAGCACATCTCACAATAATTATTAAGAGCTTTAAAAGAATAAAGAACTTTTGAGAGATTTCTTTTTTTTTTTTTATCTATAACAATATCAAATGGAATAAAAACACTTTACTGTCAATCATAAAAAAATCAGACTATTAATTTTCTTAGAGAAATTACAATATTGTTTTACTATTTTTAGACATTTAATCAGTAAAATTGACAACGAGAGAGAGAGAGAGATCATCGGAGGAAAATGCAACTTAGACGCAATACGAAAACTATTGTGGATAGACCTCGTAATTTTGAGCCTCAGTCAGTTGATGAGATCGACACCAGAGCTAGCACCTCCTTCTCCAAACTTCTACAACACGTTAACGGGGGGAGGGACCTTGATAGATTTAACGTACATTGTCCCAATACACGGTGTGTGTTCAAAGGCATCAAGGCTCGAACCCCGACTCGACGAAAGCCGTGACCTTGGTCACTAGACTATCGCGGCCATGAGCTTCATCGTGAGATTAACATAAGTTTTCGGTTGCTTTTCAGTTTTTAATCTTAATTTTTTATGTAACTTTTTTGATGTATATATAATTACTCATTTCAAAATTTACTCCTGATAAATCTTTCACTTGACCAAATCTGGTTAAGTCCAGTTTTCTTTGAATTAGGGATGTAGCTTTATTTATACCATTTACAGTTTTTCCAAATGCTACAATATCATAAACATAAATTGTAAGATATTTTTAATTTTGTAAACATAATTTGATCAAGATAATTTATCAAGGTTTAAGTCTTTGAGTAATAGTAGAGAACCCAGAAATTAATTTTGAGGGGTGCATATCGTAATTGCAATGAAAGAAGAAATTTGTTTAGTTTAGAATTACCGTTTGGTAAAAATTAAAGAATGTGAATCGTTGATCATCGTTTGAGTTTTTGTTCTTTTACAGTTTAATTTAGGTAAGTTAATATTTCTTTTTCTCTTCTGTAAATTCATTATTGCCTTTCGAAGCTGTGTTTCTCCTCAGTTGCTTGAGATAGCTCCTTTCATCAGAGACGGGAATTTATTTTCAAAAACCACATTGAATTTCGAACCTGTTTTCCTTTGACATCAGCAATCATTCGCAATAGATTCTGTTCAATGCCACGGGGGTGGTCGCGCCAAATTCATACTTCTTACTATTTTATCTTTAGTTATATGTTAAATATTTTTTTAAGAATGCAAGGGTCTAATTCAGACGCTGATTCCTGGCATGGATCATCAAAGAGTAGAGGTAAATACTATCTCCGATTCAGGTAAATACTATCTCCAAGTGTCAGGAGAGAAAAGGTAATAGTGTCAAAAGTTTCCGTGATAAAAGAAATACTAGGCCATATCCATTTCCAGGCACAAAAATATGGTTACAATCGGTGCACGCCATTTGAAATGTTTTTTTACAAACAAAGTGGGCAACACCTGAAAAGTTGTAATTTGTTATAAAGTTGAAATGTGTACCGAAAAAAAGATCAAAATTAAATATAAAAATTGAAAGTCGTATTATTTCAGCTGAGTAAGAGAGCGATGTAAAAAGACCAGGAAAGCCATGCATTGCGAGTGAAAAAAAGCATGTTGCTCTTAACCAATGTTTCTGATGGAAAGCACCTATCTAAATCAGGAATACGTAACAATAATTTTTAGCATTATAATTAGCTGAAGCTCAGATATAATGCGAGAAAACAAAGTTTTTCTTGACACCCCAGTGCAAATTTTAACAAATGCTTGTCTTCACCAATAAGCTATAATTGAATGAAGTAATTTTATAAATATCTTTAAGAATAACATGGATACAAAACATCCAAGAACTTGAACCAGCAAATATTTCACAAGATTTAAATGTCATTGTGTCAAGGCTTAAATAAAACTCAAACTAATAAAATACTTGCCTACAAATAAAGAGCAAATATGACAAAATATATACTGAAAATTATCGTAAATAAACTGAGATTTTCTACAAAGAACTTAGATTGCTTTTTGGTCATACTATTTGAAATTCAAGGCTGCAGCCATAGAGAAGTTTGTAAGAAAAAAATAATAATAAACCTCATAAAATGTATATTCTTGGGACTAGAAATAAAATTTCCCAATATAAATTTAAATCTTCTACTTTATCCAGCTAATGGTTAATATTAAATTATTTATACTCTTGATAGCACAAGAAACTTCACATTTATATACTTAACCAATTTATTATCTCTCAAAGGCTTCTAAAAGTGTTCATATTCATACAGATTTCAATAAAGCACTATTCTGCTACAACTTTAAAAAAAATTAAAATTACACACTTGGAAATATTTCCTATTAGTTGTTCTTTCTTTCACTCTAGAACACTTGTGTTTGTAAATTTTGTGTGCAGTCTTCCTTTCTTGGTTATTTTCTGGCCTTTCCCTTCTACCGATGTACTTGTTTGATTTTGAATGCTTCAAGGTGTCACTTAGTAAATTTTTCTTTTTATTCAAACAAATTCAAAAGTTTAAAAGAAGCTATGGGGCTTTCACAAAACAGACTGACTAGCTATTATCTTTGTTCAACGCTTTAATGTATTTTTGGTCTTTCAGATCTTAGGAAATCACATGTAATATTGTTAAAATAAGTTAGAAGTAAGATTTTATGAAAAGCTCTTTATTTTAATATCTCAACAAAGTTTTTTTAAAAAGAAAAAAAAATAATATCCTTTTTTTTAAGAATAACATTGAAAAAATAGCCTTCAATTAAAAAATAAAGAAAAAAATAGCAAACTTGTATGTGAGAAGCAACTGGAATTTCAAAAAGAGATTTCATGTAAAATAAAAGTATTTCCTTTTTAAAGAATGCAATATTATACCTTCAGCAGCTTCCTTCTTGACTGCGAAGCTAATAACAAATGCAAAGAATAGCCAAGAATCCAATAATGGGGAATAATAATGAACTTTTACACAATCATTGTCGGCTGAATATTTTTTATAATATGCCGTATTATTTCTGAAGTTATTTTTAACTTTTCGAAGAATTTCATTGGAAGTATTTTTTGAATAATGAACTTAACAGGAAAATTGTATATAATTTTTGCATTTCATTCTTAAAAATTATTTATGCTTATGTCGTCATAAGCAAATGCTCATGTCCCTTCACACTCAATTATTCAGTTTTTAAAAATTTTACAATGCAAATCTTATCTCTTGAATTATTTTTAAATTCTTTGAAATAATTTGGAATTAACTAATTAATATTCACCCAATAATTCTCCATGTGCAAAAAAATTAAAGATAAACTAATCATAAATAGAAGTAAATAATTAAATCAAATGAATTTTCAAAAGTAAGGAGATATAATGTTATTTCTTGAAACAGTCTCTTTTTAAATGCAATAAATAATGTTTTGGGAAGATTTGTTGAACATTTACTGGCATTAAAGTTATGAGTGTGTGGGTGAGATTTTCTAAATTCTGGATATGCAAAAAATTTTACAAAAATAAAAAACCAATTTTTAACTTATTGCTTTTTATTAACAAGTTATAATTATTTAAAATTTTATTTAAGATTGACTTTTCGGCTAATGGTCTACAGTAGGTTGCTTTAAATGACAGGATACCTAGGGAGGGCTATTTATACTAATTGTAATTAATTTTAAATATTATAGTTGGTATGAAGTTCTTGTTGCACTGATATTTGCTGCATAAATATGACATTGTTTTGGGTGTAAGTCGTTTGCTAGAAAAAGTAGTTCAATGGCCATGGCCTAGCACACCATGTTCTAATCGAGCGTTTTGTAAATCTCTGATGTCATTTCTCTCCCGAAATTTAGGTGGAAAGTAATTGGCGTCCCCTGTACTAAAATCAAGGTACATAATCCTTTCTTCTGGGTGTGCAGCTGAATTAAACATATCGCTAGTAATACACGACTTCTTAAATGAGTAATTTTAACATAATTCCTAGTGATAGAGTTGCTATTTGTAAATTTTGAATGGCGTATATAAAAGTGTAGCAGGACTTATCCTTCTGATCTTGGGGATTTCCCGTTGAGATTTGTCCTCTTTGTGCAGTTTTATGATTAAATCTTTCAGATGTTGTGATAGGTTCTTTCCTCTTGGAACCATTATTAAATTATATATTTAGCGTCTAATATAGAGAAAATTGCAGAAGAACCTTCAGAACTATCCATGCCGTACAATATAATCATAAAAAAGTGTATCTGGACTTATAAATGACTTACAAGCTTTAAATTTTCAAACTGCATGAATACTTTTGTAATGTAAGTTATTACTGGCAGGTAAGAAAATGATCTTTAAAATTGTAGTGTAAATTAAGGCTAAGTTAATTTCCCATTTTCTTGAAGTGTAATTCACAACCAATAAGGTATATTCTCTAAAGATATAAAAATCTTGTATTTATTTTAAAAAATTGGACTTTTTGACAGCATGAGTGACTCTTGGGTTTTATGGCGCAAGAGACAAATCAGGCCATGTTGTGTAAAACATTTGTTAAAATCCATTAAAAACTATATTATTTTAAAAACACGAGACAAACACAAAGGGATAAAAACGGTGAAATGTTAAAAATTCAAATATAGTGTAAAAGGCCAATGTTTTTTAAAAATGCAAATAAGTTATGGTGGGGATTTCCCCTTTTTGATTGCAAACTCATATGCATGAGGTGCATACTTTGGTGATTAAATGTATATGAACACGCTAGTGTTCTAGGGTTTAAAAAATTAAAAACAGTTTAACTTTTAAATAAATATTACAATATTTCCTTATTTCAGTACTTAATAGGATATCTTTTAACATCCACAACAGTAGGTAAGCATTTGAACATGTTTTTCATTAGTGTTTTTGCAATATCTGTATCGATGTTCCTCCATTTTTTGGTTAAGATTTATCACAGACGCCTCCTAATTAAAAGCAGAATCCTGTCCAATATGGCATTTCATGTATCCAAAATAAAAATAATTAATCTTAATTAAACCGGAAGAGAAAATTTTTGATTTTATAATTAAAATATGAACTGATTACCATTTGTTCATGTAAATAATCGGAAACAGATACATTAATAGCGTTAGAAATTAATTCGTTAAAGGAAATTTATTTAGATAATAGAATTAAAAAAAATTAGAAATAATTTATTAATAGAAATACGTGTTGATTATTCTAAAAGTCCAGCAGAAAAATTTCAAATAAATAACAGGTCAATTGAAATTCCAGGAATTTTTGGTACCTGGGTAGTGGTCAGGCTAATTTTAGGTTAACTGAATTATGAATACTTATTTTTTTACGTATAAAAATGCTGCTCTGAAACTTCCAACCTGGCCATTACTATTCCAAACACTCTCGTTAATGAAGACCTCTTGCCTACATTTAATTATTGCAAAAAATACAGTGGCTCCCAAAATCGAGTATATAACAGGTCAATTGAAAAGTCCCCGGCCTACCATAGTAAAACACATTTTTTTGGCAAAATTAGTTTTTTTTAATTCAACATAATTCCCTTCAAGGGTGATACACTGATTATAGCGACCCTCCAACTTTTCGATACCATTTTTGTAGTACGATTTGTCCTTTGCTTCAAAATAGGCCTCAGTTTCGGCAATCACCTCTTTATTCGACGAAAATTTCTTTCCAGCGAGCATTCTTTTGAGATATGAGAACAGGAAATAGTCGCTGGGGGCCAGATCTGGAGAATACGGTGGATGAGGAAGCAATTCGAAGCCCAATTCATGGATTTTTGCCATCGTTTTCAATGACTTGTAACACGGTGCATTGTCTTGGTGAAGCAGCACTTTCTTTTTCTTCAAATGCGGCCATTTTTCGGCGATTTCGTCCTTCAAACGGTCCAATAATGCTATGTAATAGTCGCTGTTGATGGTCCTTCCTTTTTCAAGGTAGTCAATGAAAATTATTCCATGCGCATCCCAAAATACAGACGCCATAACCTTGCCAGCCGACTGTTGCGTTTTCCCACGCTTTGGAGCGGGTTCATCGCGTGCAGTCCACTCGGATGACTGTCGATTGGACTTCGGAGTGAAATGATGGAGCCATGTTTCATCCATTGTCACATATCGACACAAAAACTCGGGTTTATTACGCTTTATCATCTTCAAACACTGCTCCGAATCATCAACTCGTCGTTGTTTTTGGTCAAAAGTGAGCTCGCGCGGCACCCACTTTGTACAAAGCTTTCTCATACCCAAATATTCGTGAATGATATGATGTACACGTTCAGTTGATATCTTTAGAGTGTCTGCTATTTCATTCAATTTCAATTTACTGTCATTCAAAATCATTTTGTGGATTTTTTTTTAATGTTTTCGTCGGTAACAACCTCTTTTGGGCGTCCACTGCTTTCACCGTCTTCGGTGCTCATTTCACCACGTCTAAACTTAGCATACCAATCCTTGATGGTTGATTTTCCTGGGGCAGTGTCCGGAAACTCGGCATCAAGCCAAGTTTTTGCTTCAACTGTATTTTTCCCCTTCAAAAAGCAATATTTTATCAACACGCGAAATTCCTTTTTATCCATTTTTTTTCACAATAACAAAAGTTGCTTCACTCAAAATGCTATAATTCACAAACTAATGATCCGACAGCTGTCAAATTTATACACGCATCTTTTGAGGGTTAGGGCTAACTAAAAAACATATGGATTTAATTCTAACGATCCATAACGATTGATATTTTTTTTTTTATTTAGAGCCTTGTTAGATAGCTGCTCTGAATCCAGTTTTGTAAGTGAAAACGTTATAAGCATTTTAGGAATAAAAAGAAA
>BMAW01020777.1:931864-990157 GCA_019974015.1 Nephila pilipes | reverse complement strand
GAACAACTCTTACATTCATTATAATTTGATAATTGGAACATTCGAAAATTAAAATTTTAAAATTGTGAAAAATTTGTTTTTTAGAATTCTGGTACACTTATCTCAAAATTTACTTCATATCCATAATTAAGTTGGTATTTATGTATATTGAATTAGCCAAGGCGCTGCTGCGCTGCGCGCGCGGCGCGCGCGCGCGCGCGCGCGCAAGTGCCACGCGCTGCGCGCCAGCCGCTGCCTTTACGCCAGCGGTGCCGTGCTGTACGGCGCGTACGGTGCGGCGCCAGCGGCGAAAAAATAGAGAATGATCGCTAGGGTAACCTGGGATACGTCACCTGTGTTTAATTAAAGACAGTAAAACCTGCAGGAAATAAAAAAAAATCATTAGTGCCTCGGGGTCATGATGCCCACACTCCTGGCCAAAGAAGGCAAGTCCCTGAGGTCTCCCTGATATAATCTCTCCAGGAGCAGATGTCTGGCTGTACTCCCCCAGAATTTTTAGTCGCCTTTTTACGACATGGTGAGCTACAGTGGGATCTTGGTTCTGGTTTACAATACCTGGTCACCACACGTATTGGTTTCTATACAGAAGTTATATGTTATTAATTGCTCTCACATAATTAGTTATATGCTTATAAATGGGATTTTCTTTGCATACATAGATACATGAGTATACAGATATAACTTCCGTTGTTTTTAACTCAAAAAAAGTGTGGATTATTTAAAGTTGGCACGAAATAAACACATTTTTTCTTCTCGCAGGCGTCTCTGTTAAAGAAATTGTGCTCTCGTCAATGCAGTGAATATTACAATCATTATAACATTATTTGTGCTGTTAAATGTGCTTTAACATTCACTAAATTTATTCTTTTTTGGGTTGTGAAATTACAATTATTTCCACATTCGGATGTGGTGGTGACGGTGAAGTATTATGGCGCAAAAGCCAGACGTGGCCATGCTGCTCTAAAAATGGTGTAACTGTGATCTAGACGTCTGAATGAGTGATTCATGATTATCAAGACGAATTCAATGAATGCTTGAGTCATATGAATTAGAAATTGATTTGTAACGGCGCAAAAGCCAGACATGGCCATGCTGAGCCAAAGAAAGTCAGTGAGTGAGAGCAAAACGAGTAAAGTGTAAAACAGTGATTTAAACGTGTGAAAAAATAGAAAAGAGATAAATTTTGATTCGTAAGAAGGAGGGTCGAAAATAGAGAATGATCGCTTGGGTAACCCGTGTTTACTAAAGAGAGTAAACACCGTGAGAAAGAAAAAGTTCACTTGGGTGCCTCGGGGACATGAAGCCCGTACCTACCTTAATAAGGCAAGTCCCTGAGGTCCCTTGATATAATCCCCAGGGGCAGAGTGGGTAACTATACCCCCAGACAATAGGTACCCATTTTAGTCGCCTCTTACGACATGCATGAGCTACTGTGGGACTATTCTTTCACACCCGGTCACCACACGGGTATCTCACATTCTGAATCACGAATCAAAAAAGACATAGAGAGACATAGTATTCTAACTTATCAATCTATCATTATCTATTCAATATCTTGTTCCTGAGGTATTCTGATTATAATCCGCTCACTTTCTTGTCCTATTATGGAATGATATAGTCGAACCTGTTAATTTCGGAGTCCGCTTAACTTGCTATTTTATCATGACACCCTATTTATAAGATTAAAATTAATCTTTTTATCAGATGATATCAGCCTGAATTGACTGAGGTTATTAACGTCGCTCGCCGTGCGCCAGCGTACGCGCGGTTTGCGCTGTTTTTTGCTGCGTATGGCGGCGCCGGTATGCGTTTTGCCGGTATTTGCCAGCGGGCTGCTGCGCGGTGTTTTGTACGCTGTGCCCGCTGTTTACGGTGCCGTGCGTACGCGTGGCGGCGCTACGGCAAGTGGCGCGGCGGTAGCGTTTCGGCTGCCTTGTACGCGGTAGCCAGCGTGGTATGTGCGTATGCCAAAATAAAAGTGGTGGTGTGTGGCGTACGGTACGGTGTTTCAAGTCCCCTGAATGTAAAGTGCAGGTGGTGACTTTGTTCCAAAAGAGAGAAGATAAAAATTCAATAAGCGAAGGTGACAAAAGGTTTCTTTTGGAGAAACATGCTTTGAAAGTTTACCGTTAAGAGAGAATCATGAGCCTTTTAATACATTTTATTTAATCTTTAATTTGAAATGTAGATGCTTGGATTGACATGAATCACCATCCTCGAAAAGTGAAATGTTTTTTAGTTTCTTGATTTTAAGAGATTATTTTCAAGATCTTGCGATCAGTTGATAATATGTTCGTTCCCCATTTTCACGGATCAAATTTTTAGAGGTATAAAGATTTTTCTTGCATAAGATTTCCGTAATAATTAATTATAATTGAAAGAGTCTAAGCGTAAAGAAAAAAGTATACTACTGCTTTTTGAAACTTATAATATCACTCAGTTTAAATTAAACTGTAACTCGCGATTTTTAAATGATTGACCTGATAACTGTGAATTTTCTGACTTCTGATTGTAATAATTGGCAAGCGAATTTGGTGATTTTCCATTGTTTCTGTGTCTTCGGTGTGTAGTGTAGTAAGATTGGAAGCAAAAAGCGAAAATGTTCGAATAATTTTTTTTTCAATATTTTGGCAGTAACATGTTATTTTTTTGGAATTTTATGTGTTTATTTTCATAGTTTATGTGTTTGTACCACTATATTTTAAAAAAAGATCTCCCTGATACACTAATTACTCACATAGCGAATTTTCTTACATGCTAAAGTCTAACTCATTTAAACTAAAGTCGTAGTTTAGAATTCATTTCTAAAACTTGGAAAAACAAGAAAGAATTCTCGGACTTCTTTCAAGAAAATCTGTAAGAATCAAGATTTTATAAGCGACCCCTCCTCCTTTCCTCCCAAAAGTTATTCATTTCAAATTATATAAAAGTGATTTTAGTAATACGAAGCATACTGAATAAACATCGCGCGTGCACTGAGAAGCAACACTAGGGCTATTGGCGATGGATCTCGTAATTTTGAAACTTGGTCAAGTGACAAGGGCAACATCTAATTATAATCGATAACACATCTACAGAATCAGTGAAGTGTTCTAAGTGAAGTTTATTTAACTTCAAAATAAAAAAAAAATTCAAAATGTGAAGCATTTCAGTATTTCCATTACCTTAAGAATGCTCGGAAAGGTAACAAGATCTTATCGTTAATCATTGACCTAGACTTCTTATTTAAATTCTTCTGAAATCGAAATTTTCTCATGGTTACAGTTTTAAAACTCGAAGCCCTTATACTAATGTACAGTTAGTCACAAAAGTAAGTATGCACCTCATTTCTCCAGACAAAAAGTCCAAATTTTTAAAATAAATACAAGATATATATTTTTGGGGTATATACCTTATTGGTTGCAAATTACACATCAAGAAAATGAAAAATGAACTTTGCCTTAGTTTACTCTATAATTTTAAAGGTCACACACAAACACACATTTCCTTATCTACCGGTAACAACTTACATCATAAAAGTATGTATGTAATCTGATACATAGTTCGTATTTAATAAATGTGATTTTAACAAACTTTTCTGAAACTCATAATGTTCATACACATACACTTAGTCACAAAAGTAAGTATGCACCTCATGTCTCCAGTCAAAAATAAAGTCCAAATTTTTAAAATAAATGCAAGGAATATCTTTGGAGAATATACTTTATTGATTGTGAATTACACTTCAAGAATATGGAAAATTAACTTAATTTACTTTGCAATTTTAAAGATCATTTTCTTATCTACTAGTAAAAACTTACATCATAAAAGTATGTATGTAATCTGAAAATTTAAAGGTCGTGAATCATTTAAAAGTGTAGATACACTTTTTAATGATTATGTTGTATGTTACAGATAGTTCTGAAGGTTTTTCTACAATTTTCTATGTTAGTCGCTAAATAATTATGTGATTTACTGATGGCTCCACGAGGAAAGAGACAAGATCAGAAAGATTTAAATATAAAACTGCATAAGAAGAGCAAGTCTCAACGGGAAATCTCTTAGATCATCGAGAAAAGTCTTGCTACTGTGAAAAAGTCATTGAAAAATTTCGGACTGAGGGCAGTAGTGGAAACAAGGTTAGAACTGGTTAACCTCTCATATTCACTGATAGAAATAGTCGGGATATTATCAGAAAAATTAAAGAAAATCCAAATATTAGTGCTCCAAAATTAAAATCTGATGTAGAAAACCATTCAGGTAAATCTTTCAATTCTGAGACAATTCGCCGTGTGCTACGAAAGGCAGGATACCATGGTCGGAACATGAGAAGAAAACCGTTCGTAAGCAAAGTTAATCACAAAAAAAGACTTATCTTCGTAAAAGAGAATGTAAAACAGGATAATATTTTCTGGAGTTCTATAATTTTTTCAGATGAGAGTAAATTCAGCATTTATGGATCAGATGGACACCAAAAAGTGTGGAGAAAAACAAATGCAGAGCTCGAAGCAAAGAAGGGGAAATGAACTGTTAAACGCGGTGGTGGTTCACTTATGGTTTGGGATTGCATGTCAGCAGCTGGTGTAGGTAATTTAGTAATAATAGATGGAATAAGGAATCAATTCAGTTATTTGAACATTTTAAAATATAATCTACGTCATAGCGCTGCAAAATTAGGACTTCAGAAACCGTTTATCTTACTGAAAGATAATGATCCAAAATTTACAGCATCAATTGTACAAGAATGGCTGCTCTACAATTTTTAAAAACAGCTCAAAACCTCTCCTCAGTCATCCGATATGAACCCCATTGAACATTTGTGGGTTTACCTTGATAGACAAATTAGGAAACAAGAGATAAAAAAATAAGAATGATCTCAGAATAGTACTTTTTGAGGAAAAGCAGAAAATACCATCTTCTGTGACCCAAAATTTAAACTTAATGTAATCAAGATTAAAAATAGTGTTAAAAAAGGCTGCCCTACTAATAACTAATTTTTAGTTTTTGCTCGAAACTTGTAAAAATTACCTTTTTTCTATTTCCTTGTTTTACCTGCTTACTTATTTTTTTGACATGAATTACATGTTAATTTTAAGTTAAACTATTTTTTGCAAATTACGTGATTGTATTTTTTGTAATGTTTTTGTATTAAAATTAAATTTAAATTAGCTATTTAAGTTAAGTTAGTTGGTTGAATGATGAAACTGATCGAATGATTGAAATACAAAATAAGTATTTTTTTTTTAAATTATTTATTTTGTATTTCAATCATTTGATTTCATAATTCCTATTTACAACATATTTCAATAGATCATTTGAATCACAAATAAAATATTTTAATTCCCTAACCATGTTGATCAATAACAAAGAAAGCAACAAACCTTGATCAATAAAAATAAAGGCTTCAAATCTCTTTCTTCAAGTTCTAATCCTTTAAAACGAGCGAACTTATATCCAGAAGTATATCAAATCTTCAATAGAATGTTTTGCAATCTAAAAGTGTTACTGATATTTAAATTTGCCTTGAGACTTGTGTGTATTAAAATTCTTTTATTAGCTAAATATGTGTAAAAAGGATTGAAATTTATATATTTAATTTATATTTTATAGATAAATATTCGATATGTTACATTCATACTCATATGTTACATTTATGTTTGTTCAATCTTCATAATTTCCCATCACAAAATATAGGGAATATAGCTTACAAGCTTTCATTTAACTTGCTGTGTTCATATATATCTCTCCAGTTCAAAATTTGTACTCGAATTTCAACTTGCTTTATACCTTCCGGGAGAATTGAAATTTTGCATACAAGTATAACTCCTAAGGCAATACAGCCTTCAAGAACTTGCTTTCTCCAGGTGAATATGGGCATCACTCACCCGAGACACCTTGGTAATCTTTTCCTTTTCCATTGGGGTTTAAAGTCTTTGGTAAACACGGAGGACGCATCCCCGGGATACCCTAGCGATCCTTCTCTATTTTCGATCCTTCTCCTTATTGACTTTTTTTTTTTTTTTTTTAAAATTTTATTTTATTATTTATTTTTTTTCAAAGTCTAGACCACAGTTCCATCTTATTTGGTGCAGCACAGCCACTTCTGGCTCTTTCACAATTAAACTTCACTAACACATACGCACACATAGCAATACATTACTATGGCATGATCAAACAGTGACGGACTTGGAAGAGGGGACCTTGAACTTGACAACGCCTCACTCCTTTTTAACTGTGCATACACATATAGCTCATGTAATTGGTTTTTTAGTCTTAAATTTTCAGACTAAAAAGAGTAAAGTGAATATAAGTTTAAAAAATATTTTTTATTTAAAGATCAACTAAAAAAGTATAAACAATATTTTTTTAATGTCAAAAATATATAATGTATAGAAATTTGAGGCATTAATACTTCTTTTGACCTCATATGAAATAAGTTTTTATGGTGCATAATTTAACGATTATTATCTAGATATATCTGGTTAAACACCCCTTTCAAGCTTCTCTATAAACTACTTTTTATTTTTTATTTAAAAAGATTAACTTTATACTATTTAATCTATCTTTAAATAAAAGCTTGATTTATAAATGTTTTTACTTATATTTATTACTTCCTAGCCTCTTTTGGATATTGATTTGAAAAGTTCCTTTCCCGCTACTTGAAACTGACAATAGAAGTAATTGTTGCCTGAAAGCTGCATGTATGTTGTATGTAATTAATAGTTCTCTTTTTGACGTAATAATCCTTTTTTTTTTTTTTTTTTTTTTTTGCAATTGCGCCAACGTGTGACTAGACAGAAAAAAACCGTCGAAGAATAATTCCGGTGGTTTGTGTCGACACAAGGCTTTCATGGCGGCTTTCACCTTGTCCTTAATATGAAAGTGATATCCCTCAAGGCTCCCGTCTATCTGCCATTTTGATTTCATGGATATAATGTTAATCCTTTGTAATTCCCACTTTAATTCTTATATCTTTACTATTTGAATGCAAAGAAGTGCGTCTGAAAGAGCAAAAAATTAATGACTAATAATGTACTTTTATGCCTGTTTTAATTATTATTTTGTGAGTTTTCCGATCTTTAAAAAAAATTATAAATCTGAGGGGGAAAGTAATTCCGCAGAAGTCTTCATTATTTTTTGCTCTTTCAGATGCACTTCTTTGCATTCAAACAGATCAAATAGTAAATATTTGAGAACAGAAGTCGAAATTTCATAGAATTAACATTACGGCCACGAAATCAAAATGGCCGGTAGACGGGAGCCTTAACCCTTTCGGGACGAACGTACCACATATTCATCACTCGCGATCGTCTTTCAAGGCCGAACCTACCAAATACACATCACAAGAGAATGGGCTCAGGAGTCGAACGATGAGTATTTGTATTCTAAGGAGGAACGTTTTCTAAATATCACTAGATTGCGCCCTGCGACCGTTACTTTTTGAAATAAATAGTAGTTTTTAGATATTGATCTTCAGTTTGATCACAGTCTGTCTTAATTCAGTATTTTGCTCACCAGCTGTTGTGGAGAGGAAGGAAAGCGTAATGTAAACTAACTGAATTCGACTCTTTGAACTTCCATATGATGTACATTCGAGTTTCTGGTTTTTCACCAAATGCTTTTCATTGGTTTTTACTATGTATTTTTAATTTCTTTCTTTTTAGAGTTGTACCGTCCGTTTTACTTTGCGTTTGGATGTATTTCGTTTACTTCCCTTTTTATTTCGGAAGGTCTTGAATACTGTTTATAAATGTCGAGTGTTTGTCAGAAGAATATACTCACATGGCTGACGAACCAATTAATGATAAGAATGGGATTCATTTTCTAAAAGATTTGAAAAGAATATTTCTAGTGATTCTGATGCGACAATTTGTCAGAGACGGACAAAACAGGACTTTGCGTTTCTCCATGCTTCGAGAATTACCACATTCGGTCTTGACTTTAAGTTTTGTCACTTCTTGTAAATAGCCTTTGTTGTATATTTTTCATATTAATTTTAAAGTTTATTGATGTTTTTGACAGTAAGACTTCGCAATAATTTCAATAGCGCTTCTGAAAATTATTTCTCAAAGTAAGTACTTCTTTACAAACATTTTTATATAAATTAAAGAAAAAAGATTATTAAAATGCTAATTTTAAAAAATTTCACAGCTTAATTAATAATCTAAAATATTACCAAAAATTATAACATTAGGACTTTTTTTGTGCTTTTTTTTCTGAAGTAAGGCTTAGCGACGCAAAACCCCCGACCTGTGCGACAGTTCCTTTCGATTCTCCGTCCCCAAGGAACGTCCTACGCGAAGGCGTATCGTCCCGAGAGGGTTTAGATGCTCTTTCATTTTTGGGGTGAAACGAAAATCTCAAGGTGCAATGGCACCTCCCTGCTTTAACTTCATCTACGTGTGGGTGGTCATTTTCTTCAGTTCTCACCACACCAACAGCACCAAGGAACTGAGACCACACATGCAAGACCACATGTTGCACGTCATGTTTTGACCCTTGATACACTGGGTATTCCATTGTTGCCCTGGCCTTCACGGTATCCAAATCTGTTACCCGTTGAAAACATCTGGTCATGGGTTGCAGAGTCAGACTCGTCACCTCTCTGCAGCTAATACGGTTGATGAAGTGTGGCATAGACTTGAAGCAGCATGGCATGAATTGTCCATTTCTGTCATCCAAGCCCAGTTCGACTCTGAGGCTATTTTTTTCGTCGCAATATTGACGAGTTTCTGCATCGATACATAACTGTGAACAAAAAGTGGATACTCTACTACACTCCAGAGACAAAGAAACAGTGGGATTTTGAAAGCAAAAATTACTTCTGCAAGATGATGTCCACGTTTTTTTGAGATACACGCGAAATCATCCGCACCGATCATTTAAAAATAAGGAAAAGTACTAATTGGAAAGTACAAAGTGGGCCAAAAATATTGAGCGCATTATATGGTTAAAAAAATAAAAACAATTTTGGATGCTTACGTGTTTATTTTTTATTGATAAGACAACATAGTACAGTTTTATACAACACAGTTTTAAATATTATACAAGTTCCACATGAATTCCGTTTTGTGGCACGCAAAATATAAGTCGAAATTCAATTTTCCGCCAAGTGTTTTGCAGAATTTCTGCAGGTATTCCTCCAATGACTAGAATGATGATTTTTAATATAGTCCTTACTTGAAGCACGGCGTTTTGAGTATTCTAAACGAAAACGTCTCTGAACGGTTACAACGGATTTGTTTTCACGGAACCATAAAACGCACAAGGCTTTTTCCTGTACTGTAGCCATTTGCAGACTGACGCAATCAGTAAATTTTCCCGAGAAATGTTATCACCCCATATGCCAGTTTATGTGAAATTTATTTAATGTTTAAAATTCTGTTGTATAAAACTTAGCGCTTTGGGCCCAACCTGTATTATGCGTTGTTATTGCTCCATCCGAGCGAAAAAAATCCTTAAAAGATTGAAAAAGAAAAAAAAATCATCTTCCATCGAGACAATGCATGATTTACACCTGTGAAGTCTCGATGGCCAAAATCATGTAAAGTTCGAATTATTGCAACATTCACCGTATTTGGCCCTCAATGACTTCTTTTTTTAAAAATTTCCAAACTTAAAAAAAAGGGCTCGGTGGACAATGTTTCACGTCGAACGAAAAGGTAATATTCCAAATAGATGTCTATTTTAAGGACCTTCTTTTAGATGGCTTAAAAATCATGAGAAACGCTTGGAAAAGTGTACTAAAAAGAAATTATGTTGAAAAATAAAAGAAATCTACCTAAAATAATATATTTTTCTATCTTTTTTTCTAAAGACTTATTGAACGACCCTTGTACCTTTTAATCTCTCTTTAAATAAGAGCTCGACTTAAAAGTGTTTTTACTTCTGTTGGTTTTCATGGCAGCCTTGCTTTCAAAACGGTTGGCTACCTATGCTTTTAGAGGACTCCAGTACCCTGTGACCAATTTTTTAAATAGATATTTAGAGGGGGAAAAAAGTTATATTCGTTATATGAAAACACAAATAAAACATGCATTTCAGAAGAAAAACTTTATTTTCAAACGAACAAGCATTTAAAACTTAAATATTTCAATATTTTATAATTAGCCACAGAAGGGGCTATTGCTTTAGGTGGAGCGTACCAGATCATTTTTGAATTTTTTATCGTTTGCTTCAGTTTTAATTACATTTAGCTTAAATATATTCAATTTAATAATTTATCGTTCCTTTAAATTTAATATCGAAAAAGTTTACTATTGTCCATCTCTCAATATTTCCTCATTTACTTTAATTCTTATATTTAATTGAGTAATTTAATAATAAATATAACAAAAGCGCACCTTTGGAGACTAAATCTGTTCTGTACAAAACTTTGCATAGAACTTTTTTTATTTAGTTTTTCCCTTAAGTATAAATTTTTATATTTTTTCAACAATTTTTTCCCATTTTCTGAAAAGTATTTATGTGAATTCTATGTATGTATTTTTTTATTTATAGCCCTACAAAAAAAAAAAAATTCTATCCGACGCCGCGAAAAACAGTATGAAAATAGCTCATTTTTTTTTAATCTTAGTCAAGTGAAGAGTACGACATCTGAGTTGGCCCTCTTCAAATTCCCACACCACGCTAACGGGAGGATATTGGGATTCAATGTGTACCATCTCCGCTACACGATTGGTGTTTTAGGGACATCAGGATCTCACGACTCGACGAAAACAACACCGACAGGGATCTCACGACCATGACTTCTGGGCAACTGCGACCACCAAAAGACACTGGATCCAATGGCCATAATAATCGATTAATATCGATCCCACACTCATGGTCATTGAATTTCAAGTCGAGTCACGGTCTCGCGTCATGATTTTACCAAAGACTCATCTAGCAAATGAATGAGGTCTTCTGCATGTTTAATTGAAATAAAAGGCGTGATGCGGAAGTTAGAATAATGAGGTATCAACACAGATGTTTTCTTCACCACTTGACTGTAACTCAAAAGTACGAGATGTTGTCGTTAAAATCCATCATGATCTTCTAGTGCGACACAAATAAGAACTCGATGTCAACGACACAAAATCACATAAAATGAGCTTCCATCATTCTCACATAATTCCTTGGTCATTTTTTTTTTTTATCTTCATCAAGTTTAATAAAAACCCAATTAAAACTTATTTGTTGGAACATTGTCAGTTCATTTAAATTGATTTATTCTTCATACATTTTAACTGAATTTGTTTGACATTTGCACTTTTAGTCTTTTTTAGCCACCATAGAGACTGTTGTTTCTGAAAAAGTATATATTGGTCACCTAACCACTTTCCAAAATATAAGTAGGAAATGCACCTGACTTCTGTGCTTTTATTTTACAACGGCAACATATCTACATTTAGCTTAAAATATATCCACTTTAATAATGTATCGGATTTTTTTAATCACATTTCTCTAGTAAATTTATATATATATATATATATATATGCAAAAAAAATTTTAAGGTCGTATTTAAGGTCGAATGGAGCAATTGTTTGAAGGCAAAAGAGGAATGTGTAATACAATCCATAAACGTAAACTTTCTCCATGCTTCCACAATAGTCTAATTTCGTACTTCCACTGAGTCTAAAATATATTTAAACGTCACATGTATCACTGACATGTGTGTGGGCGTCTTCTGGTTACTCTGTCAAAATTATAAATTAAAAAAATTTGTTTTAGGATTCGTGCAAGAACAAAAAATTCGTATAAGAAATATTTTGGAGAACCGCATTATTTCAAAATCGTGTAAAAAAAGAGTTGGCTATATGTATGTAGATAGATAGATAGACAGAGATATATGTATGTGTGCATGTATGTAAATGTATATATATAATTATTTGTCGCTTGCTTTAATTTTAATACTGAATTCAATAATTTAATAATTATTTTTTTAGAAAAAAAGTTAGCACTATGGAATTGAAATCTGTTGCTTGCAAAACTTTGTAAAGAAAAACATTTTTTATGTAATTTGTTTCCATTCAATGAATTTTAAATCTTTTGAACTGAATTTTCAGTGCATTAGGATGATTCAAAAGGTACTCTTGTTACGAATGGAAGAAGTCAATGTAGAAAGTATCCAGTGTTCGTTTTTCCTTTTCTAAAAAATCCAATGAGTTTGACGTCCTTCGCATCCCCCCGCCAAAAAAAATCGTCACCTTAACTTTTCCAGCTGTTTTCACCACCTTTGGCGAGCCACACTCCAGAAGCAACCAATTGCTTTCATTGTTGTTTTGCTTGGTTTCCGGCGAATTAATGATGAATCCTTGTCTAATCGACGGTAACAACTCGACTAAAAATGATGACAATAACTGGTCATGGCACCAATAAATTTTGATTCTCCAGCAAATGGCTGCTAAATTAAATGATTAATGAATCAATGTCAAATTTGTTTCAAAGAAGTTTAAAAGATGACAACACGCAATGGTAACACCAACTTGCTTAACAACGCCATTTGTCTCCGAAAAACGGTTCATTTTAAACTACTTTCTGTATTCAAAGAATATCCGAACTTTATGCATAAGAAATATTCATATTTAAAATACAACAGTCAAACACTAATTTGCTCATAAATAGTCCCCTTGGGATACCTCATACTTCTCTCAATGATTCCGCCAGGGTCAGAAGCAGCTCTGGAACCCCTCTTCGGAAATGGATTGGTCTATTTTCATTTGGTTCGCTGTTTGGTTGGTTTCTGGTTCGTTTCCATTTGGGAATCGACAAGCTCTACGCGAAGTTTAATGCAATGGCATAATTCAAGTTTTTCTGTCTTTTTCTCGAAAACCGAAATCCTTCGGCACTCATTCCTGACTGCGATTGACCGATCGAAGTTTTGTCAGCTCATGGAATTCTTTCCTTACAGGTAAGGAATGAATGTCTCCTCACAGTAATAAGGATGAAGATAGTTTAAAAATAAGAATGAAGATAGTTGCGCAATTAATTAAGGGAGAAAGATAAGAAATAAAACTATTGAGGGTGATCTTGTTACCCAAAGTTCGCAGCTGTTGAGAAAGCCAAAAAAGGCCAAAGCTGGCTACTGCAATTGTCTTTCGAGTGAGCCTGGTTTACTCTGACAAATTGGAACAAACCCAAATAGACTCAGACCTCCGTTCAGATGAAAATTTTGTGAGTAGTATGAGATTGATTTTCACACTTACCCAGAAATTAAGTTTACGTACATAGCGGTTATTTAAAATAACTTGAAAGTAACTTTATCATGACAGATATCCTCTTTTGTTAAACGACAATCTAGAACGACATAATTTGGAGGGGGTTGTGGAAGGGAACTGGGGGAGTAGAAAGAATTGGCAAAATCGGTTGGTTTTGGCGACTGACAATTTCTGCAGGCAGCAAGAATTGTACGGATGCGCATTACAATCACTTTAGTAGGTGTACCAAATCAAGCTTCCCTGGCTTCCAATTTTAGAGCCCAAAACATTATCATCGGATACTTTTTGATCACAGAAGTAGTACATAGATACCTCCCTCCCTTATGTTGAGACAGAGTAAATTATAAATTACGAAAGATTTTTTTAAAAATTTTACGCACACAAAAGAACATTCAAAATACTCAAAATAGCTTTTAAGAAGTGTAAGATACAAATCCATTGTTAATTTTATTTTTATGACAGGCAAAATTAAATATAAGCAAAATTAGAGTGTAAATACGTAATTTTCAAATATTACATGTTTTCATGATAGGTGAGAGTACTATCCGTAAGATTAAAAAATCTTTCAAATACCCCAAAAGGCACTAAGATTCTCATAAATACTTACACAGTTCTTAAATGTGTTCTTTTTTCATTATCCTTGAAAGAAAAGCACTTATTGAATAGCGCTTCTGATAGAATTCATTTTTCAACTTTTGTATTTATTACATTTTTTTTACTTATAAAGCATCCGATGGTTGTTACGTATTGATAAATAATTCCATTTAAAAATTGTTAATCCGACACTCCCTTCCGCAAATTCGAATATCGTATTCCATCGAACGGAAAGAAATATCGATTTTGAAACGGAAGTGTCGAAAGAAGTCCTTAATCTTGTTAAGTTACTAATCACTTGAAAGCTTGGCCTTTTGTGTTCCTTCAAAGAATTTTTAACATGAACCAAACGCGGATGAATTTAACACTACATTCTCAATTTTTTTTAAAAAATTATAATGCGATCAAATACATCTTGATGAAATATACACGATGATTACATTCTTTCCAAAAGTTTTTATAACTCAAGAGTCGTCTTTTAATGATAAATATTTTCATTTGCATTACAAAGAAGGTTAAAAAAAAGTACCTATTTTTGAAGACAGATGGTAGTGCTAAGACAAGTTTGTATTGCCGTTGTGTGCTGCCATCTGATAAACTGTTCCAAAACAAACGTGACAATAATTCGCAGGTTAATTTTTATTTGGCAATCCTTTGCTGCCAAATCAAAATCTAATTGTTGCTACGAAGGGCTGTTGATGAAACCTGTATTCATCGTTCAAGCAGAGATCGAAACAAAGGGTTGCTACTAATATTTTCTTCTTCAAAAAAGGTAAAAACAGTCTCATAGGCTGGAAATGTTATTTTTAGGGGAAACAAAACGATCAATGGACAATACTATAGCGAGTTAAGTAATTCCCATTTTCAATTCCTAATAAATACCCCATTCCTAACACAGAAACTATTTGAATTTGAATCTCCCTTGTAAATGCACAAATGTTTAGATTCAATCATCACATAACACACATCAATCAGCGTTCAACAATTGATTGAGAGTTGTTAAACAACTACAAACGAAAAAGTGAAAAAAGCTCAAAAGTTTTGCTCAAAAGTGTGCAAAGTTTTGCAAAGAACAGATTTAACCACTCAAGGGGTGCTTTTTATTAATAATTATTATTAAATTACCCAATTAAAAATAAAAAATTAAAGTAAATGATGAAATATCGAGAAAATGGACAATAGTAAACTTTTCCGATAGCAAAATTAAAGGAAACGATAAATTATTAAATTGGATAAATTTAAGCTAAATAATTGAATTTGAATAATTGAATTGAATTTAAATAATTGAATTTAAGCTAATAATTGTAATTAAAATTGAAGCAAACGATAAAAAATTGAAAAGTGATTCGGCCAAAAGTGATCCAATTAAAACAATAGCCCGTTGGTGGTTAATAAAAAATCCTGATAACAAAATTATGTTCATGAAAGTTATGTTCTTTAGATAATGTTCATTCATTAAATAAAATAACATCATTTTGTACCGAATTTAATCCATTAATAAACAAAGAAAATCGCTTGACAAAGATATTAATTGACGATTTCAGATTCGTGGGGCTCAAATGGGGAAATGGGGTCCCGGCTCAACTGTCGACCTCTTACTACAAATCAAAATTACGAACTGAAGAGTTCATTGCAAATAATCCAAATGTTATTGGAATGAATCTTATTATTCTTTAAACAAAACAAAATCAAAGCATATTTAATTAACTCGGTGAGTTTATTTTACGCATTTTATGCATATCTCTCGGACTGAAATTTTGTGGAATCATATGATTATTTGAAAATTTTTAATGCAACTGCGTCCCAACTCGCAGGACTCCATTAACTCGCGAATCCGCTTAACTCGCCAGTTTACAATGTTTTTTTTTTTTTGAAATTTAGGTTAATTCTTTTTCAAATGACATCAGAACTTCCTGTTAGGGACAGACATTAATATCTCCTTTATATCCTTCTATTTTATATAGTATAGGATAAACAAGCCACGGAGCTCCAATTTGCAATAGTAAACATACTCGAAATGAGAGGAATTAGAAACATAAGAAATAAATAAGTAAAATTGTGCTTGCGCACCTAAAAATGAGTAAAAAAGAAACGCAGAGGAAGAATAGGAATCTTTTACGAACCAAAAGTCGCATATCTCCTGATCGTAAAGTGCAGAAGGTGAATTTCATCACTAAAGAAAGAAGACAAAAATCAGATTTTGCGGAAATAAACCAAAAGTTGTCTTTGAGACGCATCCTTTGAAAGTTAAGAGATAGCAAAGAATTGTCCATTTTAATAATTTTTATCTTTTTTTTTTTTTGGATTTGAATACTTGAATTGGATATGAATCATCATTGGAGAGAAAGTAAAATCTTTCTTTTTAGATGCTTTTTTGTATGAGATTATTTTAAAGATATCGCAAGATATTAAAAGGTGAAATCTTAAGAGTTATAAATATTTTTCTAAAATAAGTGATTTTTATAACAAATGAAAGGAATGTCAAAAGAGGGTTAGCGTAACATGGAAAATTCATATTGATGTTGGAATTTATATTATTGACCAATACACATACACGTGTGTTTGTGTGTGTGTGTGTGTGTGTGTGTAATATTATAAAATATACCTTAAATCGCAGTTCGCTAACCTCATAGTTTGGTGCAGCATTGCCTGCTTTGGCTCTTGCGCCATAAAACCCCACAGTCACTCACTCACTTACTAACCTCATAGCTTGAAACAATGGAACCCTATTTCCACGAGTTAATAGGTCTTATCTGACTCTAAATTTATTAATATTTCCCATATTTATAATTTTCTACTTCATATTGTCTTAGTAGCTGTTGTAGCCAAGTAGCCATGATTCCAATCTTCGTGACCTGTGGTATTCATTCAAGGCACGAGGTCGTGTCTTCTAAAGAGCTATCTTGAGAAAAAAAAAATTCGGCTGTTTCACGTGAAATGGAAATGGTTCTCTCGTAGTGTTTTCATGAAAGTTAGAAGAAAGAGGTGTCAGAGTCCTCGGAAGTTAGAAGAGAGATACGTCCTCGTCTTTGATCGCCTGGCAGAATAAATTCGTCATCCCTTATAAAGCGTCTAGAGAAATGTTTATGGAAAACAGTCCAAATTAACTCTCCATTGGCATTTTCAGCCTCGTATTAGCATTAAGTGAAGGTCGCTGATTTGGACATTAGACCACTTACTAGATACTAAAATAAGTCGATTGGTTGGTTTTGTGGGATTTAGAGCAACATGGGCTGTTATCCCCTAAAATAAGATAGTCAAAGAGATAATAGTCTTAGTGTTGCTGCTCTATATCCCATAAGGCCAAACAACCAAGTTAGAAAGAATTTTAATATCTAAGTCATTCTTTCATTTTCTAGCATTCAAACGTAATAGTAACATTTTTGTATGAGTAAAAGGCTTTGAGTCCGCCAATTTAGTTGTTTGAGTCTTGATTCTCGCAAAATCATAGGGTCTGACTTGTGTTAAATGCGGCTAGGTCTCAAAATCTTGGACACGTAATGTGGAATTTCTCAAGCGTGATAGAATCTCTTGTTAGGCTTCCATCGGCTTAAAGATTGAGAAGAGTGGAGTTAAAAACTCATTGGGCTTGCTTAATTGTTAAATAAAATTAAGCAGACCAATTCAATATTTTTATTACAACAAATAAGGAAGTGAGTAATTGTTTGTAAACGTCGCATTGAGAAGCAACGAGAGGAATATTGAACCTTGGTCGATACCTGAGCTGGCACCTCCCTTTCGAAACTTCTACACCACGACCACGGGAAGATATGGGACTTCAACCGATTTAACGCGCCTCAAGTCCGCTACACGGTGGGTCTTTAGCGGCATCAGGGCTTTTATTACATCAAAACCGTTTGATAAACTATCATTTTCTTGGGCCATTGTATTTCGTAGACAGTTTTCATAAGGACTAAGAGATCCATCATTTGTTGTCCAGAGATATTGCTACAAACGAGCTTAATTATGTCTCACAATGAAAACTAAAAAACGAGATTAAATAAATCAATTTATCAAGAGATATTTATGATGGATATAGGGCTAAACACGCGAGTAAAGTATCTGAGATCATTAGTCCATGTTCTGTTTTTTAAACTGACTTACAGTCTTCTTTATGAATTCTAACTCTGTAAAAATTCCTTTCATTTTCATTAATATATTTCCAACTTATTTTAATTTGACAGCAAGGTGCTTATTTTTTTAATTACAGTTAATCATCATTGATTGATTGTTTTTCAACATCGTTCTTAGAAGTGACACGATGGCTATTGATCACTTGTCATTTTAAATGACGGTCAAGTGACAAAGATGACACCTGAGTTGTCATCCCACTAGCCTTATTTTCACACCACGCCACAGATAGTCAATAGCTATATATATATTGACTCACGTACAATTTATTATAATTTGTTTTTTGATTCATAGATAATATTAGTGATTCCCAAACATCCTCGCATTTTGGGGGGAAGGGTCTTTAAACTGTTGTGAAACACTCGAGTTCGTTTGAGTATAGTTCATGAAAACTTCGTTTAAGAATGCTTTAAAGCATGGGTGTCTAAACTATAACCGTTTGAGGGCCACATTACAAAAAAAATTCAGGGTCACATTGCAAAAAAAAAAAAAAAAAAAAAAATGCTGGCCGCACATACAATATTTTTTCAACAAATTGAAATAAATACTAACTCTATCTAGTTTTATTAAATTAACTTCTTTTTATTATAATTTTTTTAATTTGAATTAGATATGTATAAGTACATATTTGTTTTAAATTTGTAAAAGTTTCGTTTCATTTAGTTTGGATTTTATAAAGATGGAAAAAATTCGAATTAATGAGATGGATGAATTTGCTTTTTTTGAACAAACAAATCAATATCGGGTTCAATAGACGAGGTTGCATTTCTTAATGCATTTTCATGATGTTTGTCAGTGATATTTGTCCTATTTTTGATTTTTGTAAGCTTCATTCTTGAAAAATAATTATTCACAAATATAAGTACAGCCAAAAGCTGAAGACATTAATAAAGCATGATTGTGAAAAATAGGATATTTATCGTGGGGTAGGTAATCTTTATAAAACTCCAGTAAAGAAACATTCCTAAATTTTTCTTTCAGTTGAATGTCACTTTGCAGTTCAATGCATTCCATTTGAAGATTTGAAGGGAATTTATTTATTTATAGATAAAATAAGGTAAAAAATATGTTGAAATACTCTTCATTTTTTTCAAAAATTTTGAAATCTATTTTCCAACTCTCGAATTAAATCAAAAATTAATGCAGGATATTTTGTGCAAATCACAGGTTTATGTGCAGCCAAAGTACTGAAATGTGTCAAATCTTACTTTTATTTGATTAAGCCAACATTTCGACTTTTTTTTTCAAACGCTGATATTGTTTGGAACATATTATTAATAAATTGATTTTTTCTTTGAAGTCTCAAATTTAAATCATTCAAATGTTCTGTTAAGTCTACTAAAAAAGCTAAATCTAAAATCCAATCTTCGTCCTCAAATTCATTCTCAGGTTCCCCTTTTGTTTCCATAAATATTTTGATTTCAGTTCTCAAATTGTAAAATCTTTTGAGCATTTCCCCCTTACTGAACCATCTTACTTCTGTATAATAAATAACATCCGCAAATTCAGTGCCCATTACCTTAAGAAACTCTTCAAATTGTCTATGATTAAGTCCTTTTGCTCTTATAAAGCTAATTTTTATAACAACGCTTAATACACTTCCCATTTTTAAAAAATTTCCACATAAATTAACCTGATGTACGTTACAATGATATGCCATCAAGATCGTATTGCCGGCAGCGACGACTTCATTATTAACCATTTTAACGAGTCCCCCATTTTTATCAACCATGGCAGGGGCTCCATCGGTTATGATAGCTGATAAATTTTTCATAGATAAGGAAAACCTTTTCATCGAATAAATCTACAGACTTGGTTGTGTCTATTAACGGTACTAAAGCAACCATTTCTTCCGTGATATTGTAATGTTATAAAAATTGCCAATTGTGCCGTTTCATAAGCATCATTTCTTTTGTCTAAGGCTAGCGAAAAAAATTTTAAATTAGTACAATTACTTTTTAAAGACTTTTCAACTGAATGTGTAAATTTAAATATTTTCATAATTTGCGTTTGGGCCGCATTTTAAAGGCTTTTGGGTCGCACTTTAGACAAGCAGGCTTTAAAGAAAATCATTAAGCTTCTAGTAGCTTATGAGTATAATGGAAAATTCATAGTTGTGTCTTCAAGTATAACTTTATACAGCATTTTTATTAAATTTTTGAGTGAACCAAAAAGGGTTCTGACAGTACTAGCAGTGACTGTGAAAGTCGTGACTACAGGGACTATACTTATTCGCAAAGCGATTCCAAAAACTCTTCAGATTTCTTACAGATCTTTTCATGATGATGATGAAATAAGTTCGGATGATTATTTTGTACAGACTCGCACTTTTTTGTGAAGTTGAAATAAAAACTCTTCCCCCTGCTCCACCAAGATTTCCATTTCTTGTCACTCCATTCATTCATTGATTGAAATATCATGTCATGGAAAGTATGTTCACTGCCCAAACCAGCTTGTGTGAAAAACGCCAACACTGATGGGCTGATGATAATTTTTATAATTCTATACATGCATACGTATAAATATATATCGGGCTAATGGAGGATTTTTTTTTCATATATTTTGTCCATAAATGCAATTTTCTTACAGTTTCGGTAATAAAAAGTGGGCATTTTGGGGCCCGAGTTTTGAAATTTCTTGCACTCCTAATTGATTAACTTATTCATTTGACTGTCACTATATATTACCTCTAAATTTGGAAAAAAGCGATAAATGTAATCGTGTTCAAATTTTTGATGCTGTTAATTCGTTTAATTAAGACTTTTAGATATGGCCTTGTAACTTCAGGTAAATTCTTCCTAATTCAAGATCTAAAAACACTTAATCTAGAGAGTAACATTATTTGATAAGGAATAACCATATATCATTTTCAAGCATAAACTGGTTCCTCGCCTCTGGTTTAAGCATAATAATCACGTGATGACACTATATTATTGTTTTCTGCTGCTAATATAAAAAAATTAAATACCGCAGGGTGTCCAAAATATCTGCAGGTCCAAGGATTTTAATTTCATTCTATGGCTTTGGAAAATCTTTCATAACGAAGTTAAGTAGCGTTAGATCCTTTCTTTAAGGATTGTCGTCTTTAGAATCATGTTAACCTTATCTAAAATTCTGCCCATAATCATTTTGGTGAAGGTATTAGTTTGTTCAACACAAAATGCTGTGTGCTAAGATCGATTCTAACACATGATATTCTATTATATTTTATAATAGTATTTGTTTTTTGGATCAGGGAATTACAAATGTATCTGGTAATCACTTGAATGTACTATCGTTTTCTTAAAAAAAATAAATATGCCTTTCTTTGCGAAAATGACATAGCTTCGCATGATATAGATGTTTCGTAAGCCCGGAAATAGTTTTGAAAATTTCCAGAAACTTTTTTAAAATGTCAAACATCATCTTAAAGAGGATATTCACTGGAGAGTGAAATTAATTTATTTTTGAAAGCTTTACTCAAAAATAATATAACCAGTAGTTTCGCATCTTTTAAAATTAATATAATTAATTCACAGCTGTATTAACAGCGAGCAAGAGAACTTTTAACCGCTATCAAATGAACGGACTCATTCGCAGCTGCTCCATTCGTCCATTAATCGAGGCTGATACCTAGAAGGACTTAGAGGTCAAGTTGAATTAAATACTACATGTCTGTTACACGGATGGCCAGCAACACTGCCTTTAGAAGCTATTTTTCTGACTGAAATATTTGAAAGAGCCATTTATTCATTATTGCCAGATGGAAATTGTTAAAAAATTTCCAACCCTTTTCCCAACCCTTTCGTGCCGACAAGACCGTCTTCGCATTCTTTGGAGAAGGTTCGGCAGAAGCAACCCATTGTTATGTATAAAACTTAGCTTCCGGTGTATAATGAGAAATTCAGGTCTTATCAACAGTGACAACTCGGGGCGTTGCCAATCAAATTTTGATTTGGCAACAAATGCCAGTCTAATCAAAATCAAAATATGAATCAGAGTAAAATCTGTTTTGTCGATAATCCTCTGCAGTATACAATAGCAACGCTACTTTGCCTTAGGAACGTCGCCTGTCGTCAAAAGCAGGTACTTTTTTAAGCTATCCTTGTATATCCGTTTATTTTACTGCATCCAGCAAATTTGGAAGCATTATATAAATATACAATTTTTAGTTAAACATATAAAAAATCCCTTTAGCATTACAGTATTGGAAAAACTGTGTATTACTAGCTGGTATACTCATTTTTTCACACGGGAGAATTGAAAAATATATCGATGCTGATGGAAGGATACAATTTTTTTTATAATAGGACCAATTTTTAAGTAACATTTTGAGTGAATTCTAGTTGACCACAAATTAGCCTCCAGGGAATAAATGATGCAGTAAATATAGGAAGTGAAAAACATAATTTTAAAATCAGTGGGGATAATGGCTGTAGTTCATTAATTAAAGAAATTTTGTAGCTTTCACAATTTAAAAAATTAATTGTTTTAAAAATTTTATTTTATAAAATAATAATTATTAAATTTTTTAATGAAGTTGTAAACTAATAATAAAATATTACATTAAATTTCTTATGAATATTTTATGAATGAAGAAATAAATTGATATAATGTATCAAAATAGGACTTAATAGCAAAGGATGCTTTCTAAATGCGATATTAAGAAATAATATAATACAAATATTAGCTTAGTTTTCTGTTTTCGGGTAATAAAAATAAGAAAATTAAACGAATTTTCTCTCTGAATTCTTAAGCATCAATTGGAGTCTGATCCTTAAAGAGAAACACTCTCCATTATTTCAAGCGACATCTCTGATAAGAATCGAGTCTGGATCTACCGCCTTATTAAATTAGGTTTTCACGATCTTTAATTTGTGCAACAGAATTCTCATCTTAAAATATCAATATTGTCCCTTCTTTGGCATACTTCAAATTTTACTCATTTAACCAGAAAAATAAAATAAACCAGAAGTAAAATAAATACTCGCTAAAAAACACTTGATCTCTGCTACTAAAATTAAATTTATTTTTAAAAAAAAGACTGTTTAAATCACACCTAATTGATTAAAATTTATAGTTTTTATTTAATATATTTAAATATCTTGTTCATACCAGCAGACGAGAAGAATAAAATATAACATTGAATAAAAATATTTAAAAAAACATGAGAGCTTTCCTTCATGGATGTTTCCAGAAATATAAACTGTAATAGCTTACATTTATAATAATTTATTTTCATACAAATAGCAAAGGTCTCTAACTCTTTATAGTAAGTTAACTTACATCTCAGTTAGATGAACAAGAACTATAAATACCCGTTTTCAATAAAACATGACGTACCTGTAGCTTTTGTTTATTTTATTTTTCTTCAGGAAGAGGGTGTAGGGAAAAGGTTGTTGTAATTGCACGAAAAGACAGTGGTGGGCGCAGGCTGGTGATTGGTTCGAAGGCTGCGCACCCCCGCCCCTATGCAGAGAAAGCCAGGGCTTTTAAAACAAGGGGGCTGAGCCAGAATGCCTCTTAAGGTGAGTGCGCGAAAGGGTCTCTAATGGTCTGCCAACGATCAGGTAAGTTGCACTTTTCTCCGGTTTTTACCCCCGGGATAGTTTTAGACGGAAATCTCAAAGCAACTGTTCAGTGATCATCTTAGTCAATTTCAATTAATTTTTTAAAGAAATAATAAATATGAATAAAAAGAATATTTCTACCAGTTTTAAATAAATTTATTAATCAATTGATATACGAATGAAATAAAAAATTTCTGATAAGTTTAACTAATTAATGTGTTTTGCATAAGGATATTTTATAAAAATTTTGATTGGTTATTTCAAACTAATTATGTGATTCATATGCGCCAAAATATTAAATCCTTTAAAAAAAATTTGATGTATACAAAATTATTCCTATATTCAGACAAACGTCATTCAACATTTGTTTGTAATTTAGCTCCAAATACATAACAATATTTCTCCTTCTTAATTTCGTTTCCTGAAAGGTCTTTTTCGTATATACCCCCTTGTTATTAAAAACACTTAATTATTTATTTAAGAATGACTGTGCACTATTATACAATTATGTATTTTTTTCTGGTTAGAAGAAATATTTTTCAAATTTATTTTAATTTGTTTATTTTAAAAATCATTACGTATGAATTGATTTCTAGAGGTAGTATCGGTGGTTTTGTTTTGCATTAAAGGAATTAATTACAAACTTATTTATAATTAAATTTTAGTAATAGTTCATTTTGCGTTATTTATTTTCATGTTAAATTCTATCATATTTTTAATGTTATCAACGTGAAGTTATTATAACATAAAATATGAAACAATATTCAAAGTACTTTTCAACATGAAATTTAATTTTAATGTAAACTTTTGTGTATATAATTGTATATTTTAAAATATATATCGAAATGCATGCAAAAACATACATAAAACTTTTTAAATGAAAATTTTTATTTTTATATTTTGCTTTTCACGTTTTTCGAAGTATTTGCGTCTTCAAAAATCTGATAGATTTTTCAAAGTATGGAAAATTACTTTAATATTCAAAAATGATACAGGTTCTAAATTTCATATATTTATCTTGGATGGTTTCTGAGATAAATCATCAAAAAGTACCAAAGAAAATTTTTAAATTGTAACTGTTGAAAACTCTAGAGAAATGGCACTTCATTAACTTGGAAATTTCTATACGTATAGTTGGAACTCTCACTAAATTTTTATATATATATAAAGAACCAAAAAGAACCTTTTACAATACAAATTGAAAGTTGTAGTATACTTGTTTGTAATACTTTTGTAACTGCGTCGAATTGTTTATGCTCCATAACTGAGCTTTTGAATAATTCGATTATTAGTTTCTCAATTTGCATTATTTATTTATTTATTAATAAATACAAAAGGATATCAGAAAGTTTTAGTTATTACAAAGAAATCTACATGAGTTGTATGATCTGGATAAAATTTATTCTGCATATTCATTCATCCACATATACACAATCTTGTAAACGACAGCTATCAATGTTATATCGACTATTATTCATATATAGAATGGCTTCCTGAAACCCAAATAACTAATTATTTGGGTTTTAGGAATCCTTAGATTGAAAGTAATCGTCTCATCGTAAAGTTTTAATTGCTACCCGAATTGAAGAAACCTTACAGTGTCGTATACTTTTAATTACTGCTAAAAGTATTCAAGATAAAAGCTTAATTTTCACTTTTTAAGACTTTTTTACATAGTTATCATCCAGAGTTATACATTTCTTCCAGCGTTTCTTGATCTTTCGAAGGCCGTCATTGTAGAATACAGCAGATTATCTTCTACATTCTGTGAATTACTTCAATCTACGGAAGGAACGTAATATTCTTATTTACATTTCAAAGTGGGCGTTGAAGTCAAAATTTTAAAGTGGTCAAATTCTTTTTATATGTTTCTAGTAGTGTTTGAGGTATTATTCAAAATTAAATACCTTATAAAACAGAATAATATACTTTATTTACCATTGAAAAATTAAATTTAAATTTTTGAAAGTTTTTTTTTTGTCCCCATTAACCTTTTTAAAATAAAAAAAAGCAACAGAAAGGAAACTTTAAAAAAAACTCTATCAGATTTTATTTAAAATTAGGAATTTCAAAAACCATTTTAAATTACTAAGAACACACCACGAAGTAAAAAGAATTCTCAATAATTGTAATTCTTTTACAAGTATTTAAAAATTAAAATTTTGTTGGCCTTTTTCTTTCAAATAAATATTGTTCAACTTTATTAGGATAAATTTCCAGCTTTGTTCAACGGATAAAATAATATTAAATATCTGATGCATAATGAAGAAGAATTTTTAATTCCTTTTAAGAATTTTCTAAGTTGACTAAACTGAACGTTTTTACTTCAATCATGTCTCTAACAATGAAGAAAAACACCGTAAAAAGTCCTCTTGAATGCTTATAAATCGTGAACAAAGATCAAAAATTTCCTATTCATACTTTTTATAGATTTAAAAAAAGATACAATTACTTATAATTAAACACGAGTTTGATTTTTTTTTTTAAAAAAAAAAAAAAAAGTTCACTTAATATAAACCTACCATAAAAAACGACAATAGATGGTTTAGACAAATTTCTTAAAATTTTGATTTGCTTACAGGTGGATATTGATTTTTTTGTTATATTTTAACAATAATCATAAATACGTAGTTATCGGTAAATTATTATTTTTCGAATCTTCGCAGATAAAGTTAAAACCTTAAAATTTACGATGTTAGGAGTGGGATATAAGGTGAGGAGGGCATATATTGATTTAAGTACTTTTTTTAATAAGGACTTTTGTTTGCATTTGCTTTTTACCATTTTGTTATAAAGTAGTTATGCTGAGTGGGAAGAATAATACCAATAAAACACGAGTTTTCAATCCCAAGCCTGAGATAACATTTTAAATTGTTTTATTTATATTTTTGACTATACTTTCTTATTTTTCTTTTTTCTTGATATTTGCTTTGTAGGCTTTGGAGATGTTTTTGATCTTTATGACCATTGTATTATTAGAATTATTTTTCAAATTATAGGTTTTTATTTTACATTTTAACTATAAATAAATGTTTTATTTCTATATATAATTGGGAAATTTATTAATTATGTACATATTTATTATATGTTCTTGTGTATTATTGGTTTTACATTATACTTACAGTAATTTAAATACTTTATTTCCCTTTTTAAATTTTTATTTCCTTTGCCTCTAACTTTCAGCTTAATCTTTTTATTTTAACTTTATTGTTTTTCTTTTATTGTATCATGATGTGTATATTTCAATATGTTAACTTATTGACTCAGTAATATTAGCATTTTTACTAGTTTTAATTTATTATTATATATGTGTAATTCATTATAATATATATATATATATATATATATATATATATATATATATATTAAATCCTATTTGACGCCGCTTAATTTCATCCTATTTAAATCATTTTAGGTTAGTGTCCCAACATATACGTTTTTGAGGCTATTTTTGCCCCTTTTTAAAGAATAAGGTTCAAACTCAAAACACTTTCATAAATAAATGAAATAAAAAACAACCTTACATTAATACTATTTTTTGATTTCAGTAATACCAGGGAACTTTGGGAACAGGGGGAAATAATTTTGTTTTGGCATGCATCTTCGTAAGAGTTGATTCATTTTTTCCTATTATTAAGTATGTTCTTTCATAATGTGTTACTAAATGAAGGTTTAAATTTATTTTTAAATTGAAAAATTATTTTAAGATATTTTAAATTTTAAGGGTACGGTTTAATAAAGGGTTAAATTTGTTATAACTTCATGAAGTTATATTAACATTGAGGCGTTTCTCTTGTATGAAAAATTGTATCAAGTTTACTTCCAATGCTGTAACTTTAGGGAAAAGCAACTTTAATGAATTTTCAAATTAAATTACTTATTTATATTGGTGAAATAAGTTGGATTCTAATCTTACAAAAGCATTTTTTGAATTCAGTTTGGGCAAAGTCGAAAAATCAGATATATATACAGGATTATTTTTTTTAAACGGAAATTATAAACTTTTTTATTCAGTTATTTAAAAATTTCTGGATTATATAATTAATTAAGCAGTATTATGATTGAAAAAGAGTGTTTCCGATATTCTCACGATTATATATAATTGCATTTTTTTATGATGTTTCAGATTTTAATCGCCCTTGGTAATTTTATTAAATTTGTTTACATCATGTGCTATGAAATTTGATTTCCGTCTTTTCTTAATTCACCAGTTTTTTTTATAATTATGGAAATCATATTGTTACGCTTTTTAAAACTTTTATCGAATATCATGACACAATATATATTAAGATGGTTTTTTGGAAATATAGTTACATTATTTTCAGTTTGAAATATTGCATACTAATTTTATGGATGAATCGCGAAATATTGAAACGATTTACAACTATTTTTTTCAACTGAAAAATCTTTCAAATTTAAAAGAGTTCTAATTAAATTTAACGGCAAATTTACTTTTGGAAATATCTATCAATAAATCGTTAAATTCGTCTACTATCCTGAATAATATTGGAAAAAATTTAATTTAAAAGGAGTTGTAACAATGAAGACAGTAATAGAATATTGAAGGTAATATTCGAACTATCATTCGATTTTTATTTAAATTTTAGGTATATAACAGGAATATGACAGATCATAAGGGAATGGAAAATGATGAAATAAAACTTAACAATTTTTTACTAAAAAAAATTCTAATTTTATATGTCACTAATCCCTGAAGTTATTTATAGTTAATTTTCTGAACAAAAACATTAAATTTGTATGTAAGAAATAAAGTAAGCGCCTTTGTATGATTAGATAATGATAAAAAAAATTACGTAATTTGTTACTTCCCATAGACACAAATATTTATACAATCGCTTCGAAAAATTAGGTTGGTTGAAATTATTTTATTCCTAAATAGATATGAGTTTTTACCTTAGGCCTACACTCTTTCGATATTATTTTTAACTATTACAGAAATCACGTATACTATGGGGGAGAAATTCTTATAAGTCTAAAAATTTGAAACATAAAAAATGGTAAAACTTACAACTGATATCATTAACCACGAAGTCTTTAAAATAATCTCTTACAAAAAAAAAAATTCGAAACTGGAATATTTCACTTTCCCAGATAAGGTGATTCATATCCAATCTAAACATTCGAAACCAAAATAAGTAAATAAAAAAGCATTACAATGGTCGAACTTCTCTCAACCACGAATTGAAAGGATGCGTCTCAAAGACACATTTTGTTCATCCCCAATTTGTCGGATTTTTACCTTTTCCCTTTTGTGACGAAAGTCACTGTCTAAACTTTACTATGAAAATATTTGTGCCCCTTCGTTACCTTCCCCTTTCACCTCAAACATTCAAAAAGAAGACATTTAGTTTCTCCGCCTCTTTACGGACTTGGACAGCGATCCTGTTATACGACCACCGCCTCGTTTTAAAATGCTTGCCTTAAGCATTGCAGAAAAAATTCCCTCTGCTCACTCAGATTTTTCGTTACCTTATTTACAACTTGTTTTTTCCAAGGTAAGCTACGAGTTTCGTTACGTCGTCCCTCTTTTTGATTCAGGTCTCTGCTCGACTGTGTTTTTGAATACTTCTTAAGGTTTACCCTTCGACCTCTCTTTTTTTGGTATATTTCTTTTCGTTCTAATTTCGCAAGATACTCCTCTACCCCTGCAATTCTTCTTCAGTTGCTGGGTTTTTTTTTTTTTTTTTTTTTTTTGTTTCCCTAAATATGAGCAAGCATTATTTGATTTTTTTTTCCCCTTGTCATGTTTCAAATTTTTCTCGTTCGGAATAAAATTTTGCAACTGCAAAATCTAACTCCATGGTATGTTTAACTCATATTATATAAAATTGAAAGAAAAAAATAGATATTCATGTCTGCTCTAGACAGGAAATCCTGATGTAATCTAAAAAAGATAAATCTTAATTTCATAGAAAGGGAGCTATAGTAAAAACGCGTCATTAGCGAACTCGCGAGTTCAGGAAATCCGACAGAAATCCATAACTTTGCTGTCGTTATGCAATAAATTGTTATTACACGTATTCTCTGTGTTGATAATTCTCGTGAATGAATCTTTTACATTTGCAAGGCTTACAAACACAACAACGATGCAAATAATCTTTGTACTTTATTTTGACTGAAAAATATCAAGGAATTAATCAAATAAATGGAATTTCAGTAATTATTTAAGTGAAAGACTATTTATTCATTAAACTAAAGGTTTACCTAGTTCAGTTATTAATATAATTTTCTTATCAATTACTCGATGCTTGAAATATTGCATTTCGAAATGCATATTTTTAATACACACACACACACACACACACACACACACACACACACACATATATATATATATATATATATACTAATTTAATACTTAAAAAATAAATTACTTTTTATCTAATGCCTTTTTTTAATATTTAATTTCCTCAAAATATATAACAAGTAAAATTTCTCCGTGTTCTTAATTTACTTAATTTAGCCTATTGAGACTCTATTTTTATAGAACAAATAGAACAAATTATGATAGAATTTCAAATGATTTAATCAAATTTTACTTTTGAATACTTTAGTTGTTAGTTACAGATTTTAAAGCATCATTTATTTTGATTTTTATTTAGTCACATTTATACACATCTTTTTTTTTTTTTAAAAAAAAAAAAAAAAAAATCAAAACGTTCGAAAGCAAAATACAATTCCAAATGCCATGCTTTCAGACTCTGAGGACATATTTTGAACTTTATGGAGATCTATTTCTGTTCTGGCAATACTGGGTTCTCCGGCAGAGCAATTATCGGGACAAAATTAAATATAAAGGGACGAGATTCAATTCTGAAATGCGTTTTCTTTAAATCTCATCAAATCTGGATCCCCGCCAAGTTCGTAATAACGAAGTTGCAGGTACACAGCCATGAATGATTACGCACAAAAGTAAGGACATTTACCCCCGGGCAAGAAAAGAAAGCGTTTTCACATCTTAAAATCAATTTTCAACCAAACAATTTAAATATGAAGAAATCGGAAATATATCAAATTCGATGTTAGACTTTATCTCATATTATATATATTATTATAGAACAAAATGGCGATGTAGAACAAAAATGTAAAAATTAGTTACATCTTTTTTTTAAAACTGAGATTATAAATAAAAAATTTGATAAATACATTTTATACTTAGGTACTGTTATACAAAATGGTATCGTAAAGTTTGAATTATTACTAAGAAATAAATCTTATATTTGGATAAAATTCATTCTGCATGTTAATAGATTTTTATGTACATGTCGTTAATTGGAGTTATTCATATTTTTTTATTATTTCTTAAAGCCATTACTAGAAGTAACCAACAGTATCGTAAAATTTAATTATTATCCCATGGTGTAGTAAGATTTTAATTTTTATGAAGAAATAATCGAAACAGAAACTTAATTTTTATTTATTATTCTGTACTACATTGTCACCATCCATAGTTATACATTTCTCCCAGCGTTTCTTGACCTTTCGAAGGCAATCATTGTAGAATTCAGTAGATTGAATTTTATCTTCTCCGTACTGTAAGTTGCTTAACGAAATTAAACAATCAACATTTTAACTCGTCATTTACAACATTATATATATAAAAATCAAGTAAAATCCATGATTATGTGTGCTCAAAATGCTATCGTGTAAAGGGGGGTGGTAATTTAGATTATGCTTCCTTTTTTTCCCAAAATAATTCTAATTTATGAGTTTTTCCCCTAGATAGTTTTTCCAAGACAAAACGGTGGTTCAAGTTCTGAATTTCGGAAACAGGTTCCAAACATAAGTATTTAAAAGTAAAGAGTGTGGCTCTGAGATTAGTTTTCGATGCGTCGTTCTGTTGTGAGTGTTGGTATTCAACACTTAAAAACTTCATATTTGTTGAAAATAATCATCGGTTTGTTTTTTATGATATGTATTTAATTGAGCTTGAGCCCTAACAAGTCATCAATCAAATTTTCGGCGGCTAATAGCTGAGATGTGCAATATTCGTTAAGCATCTACACAGAAATCTAATTTTTAAGGATCTTCACAAAATTGTTTGATAGAATTAGAGTTCAATACTTTTTAAGAAACTAAAAAGAAATAAAATACAATAATTACTTTTGGATGTTGATCAGTTTAAGTTTACTAATAATTTTGTAAGAACTTCAACCACTGATACAAAGTATTTTACTTTTAGTTTATTATATTTCATACATGTATTTTATTTACATAAAAGCCGCGCCCTGGCCAACCCCGTTTTAACGTTTGGTTATTGATTGCTCTCTAATTGAAAAAGTTAAGAGAGAAGAAAGCTCTTATGAAAAATTTAAGTGTAGATAATGCAAGAATTCAAAAAGAATCATCCGATTTTAAAATACTATTTTTTCATAAATTAAAGCCACTGAATTATAAGTAATACATTAATGCAAAGGGAAAATATAGAACTTTTTTTTACAAATGTTTGATTTAACTTCTTTTAGTTACACGTACAATGTCAAAACGATATGTAAATTCCTGTCTAATGCGATGTAAAGTGCCCTTGGCAATTCACTATACAGCAGCAGAAATCCGTTGTTTATGTTCTCATACATTCGTGGGTAATTCTGCCACTTGCACTTTATCTTTTACAAACCACCAAAGAAAGAAACCGCATGAGATCATAACAGGTGGCTTAGGTGACCAGATGTGTAACATCAAGTCAACAGGTCCACAGCAACCAATTCAACTGCGAGGTAGAGCCGTGTAAAGGAAACGACGAGCTTCTTTAGCCCAGTGAAGTGGTGCCCTTGTCGGAAAACGAAGTGGAAGAGATCTGGAGGGAAAGACATTCGATTCCGTTGGGATTTGTAGAGAAGTATCTTACTCTTTCAACGTTTTATGCAGCTATACCTGGTCTACTGGTCTCGAATACTCTGAGAAAAATTACATGCATTAATTCGGTACTTTTTAAAAATTAACGCTGAACATTAATAACAGATCCACTTCACACAAGCGACAGCACTCAAAAAGACTTTCAGCTCTTCGGACAACATTATCATTTATACCGCTGAAAAGATTCTAAAACAGCTTTCGGGAAATAGCTTCACGAAGAACACATGAGCACCATCTATATTGTTTACAGTGTAAATTTTTTATATTTTCCCTTATTTTCAAGTATTATTTGTGATTCTGTGTTGCTTATTTTTGAAAATATAGAATTTTGAAACAGGATGATTCATTTTGGATAACCTGTTACTTTGGACTATATTTAAATGACATAAATCAATCCCGGTTCTGTTTTATTGTAAAGGACGTGTTATGAAAATGTACGTGACATGATTTAATAACAAATAATTTAAATGTATCTATTATTCTCGATAATATTTCTGGGAGTTAATACACCAGAAATAACAAAAATATTTTGCCCGAAAATAATTCAGTCAGTCGTAGGTAAAGGTCATGATACCTATTTATTAAAATATTTATCAGTTAATTTTAAAGAGTAATACGGCTTAAAAAAAGATATAATTTGAAAGCCAATAGTCCAAAGCATAAAATGTGTACAAAGATCTGTCGAAAAATAATCATTAACAAGTGAGCTGTAAATAAAGAAACTTGAAAAACTGTTTAAAGCTGCTATCCCGAGAAATTTTAAAAAAGGGCATAGAGCCCCTTACTACCAGTGTACAGGATTACTTTCTTTCATGAAAACCTTCGGTTACTTGTTTTTATCCTTTTAACTGTTTGCTCAAGAGTGTCTCAGCTTTATGTTGAAGAACTGGATCAATCTCGAAAAAAGTTTTTGTAGTGAAAGATATCTTTACATTATATAGATATAAAAAAGTTCAAGTAGCTAAAATACATACAAGAGTGGGCTGAAAAGTTTACAAATTAACAAAGATACAAGTCATTTTTTCTTTAAATTGGTTTTTATTTACCGTTTATGCAAAGAGTACGAAGGGTAAGATGATCTCTACTTATGATATTAAGAATAGGACTTGAACTCTGGACTTTTTTTACAAACATAAAATCTTCCAGAATTGACACGCTATTTTGACTTCCGTATCGTATTCAGGTAAGTATATTTCAAGTATGTTCCAATCATTGAGCTTATAATGATATCGAAACACCTATTTCTAATTGAAAAAGTCGTCGAATTGTGACTCATATTCCTTTGCTTTAATATTTCATTAACTCATCCTCATTTTTATGTGAAAACAGGCTTAATAAATCTTTTCGCCACGTAATTTGAAACCTTAGTTAAATGAGCTGGAACTTCACTCACTCAACATCCATACGTCTCCTTCCGAGGATTTTGATGATATATTTAACAAATAAAAACTCTGTTATTTATATTCTTTGCCAAGGTTGAAATTCATCGCACAAATTAAATTATGAGTCTGCGTTGTCAACACTACGCCGAGGAACTATTTTCGACAATCTCAATCTCATGGCATATTAATTCGGAAGGAAATTCGGAGGAAAAATTATAACACATACAAGTACTAAATAAAATTGTTCAGAGATATTTTTTTCTGGGGTGAAGACACAGGAAGAGTCATTTTACCGTTTCAATGAATTAAAAAGTAATATAAAAATTTCAGACCAAAACTTTTTTTTTGTAAAGCGAATATGAAAAAAAAATTCTTCTGTTGCGTATTTCGGATTTAATTCCTTCGCATTAAAAATTTCATGACATTTTCTTTTTTCGGTGATTATAGAAAAAAGTAATTTTTTTCATTAACCTCTGATAAAAATAAATCTATTCTCACAAAAAAAAAACACTAGTATTTTAAACATAGAGAAATATTCAATTTCATAAAGCTCATAAAATTAAAACCAAGGGACCGCACTAAAATTCAAATACAGAACAGTTTCTGTTATATGGCTTAGTTAAGAGAGTTGTTCAAAAAGTATCCGTGTTATGAATGGGAAATGGGAATGGAGAATCTCATATGGTTTTGTTTAATGATTGGTTCCCGGTGTATATTGAGGAATCAGGTCTTATAGACAACAACAAATCGACGCGGCAGAATCCGAATTTTGATCTGACTGCAATAGATTACCAAATCAAAATTAATCTATAAATCAGGGTCATATTTGTTTCGGCGCTGTTTAAAGGACGGAAGAACACAATGACAAAACCAACTTGCTTTTGCAATCAATCAATCGTGGGCTCGGAGTAACTAAAACCGTTGGGATCTGTGATTTCGGAACCGGCATGCAAGTACATGTTCAATGTCTAAAAACAGCTTTTGTCCAAAAAAAAAATCGTTCTTTAAATTAATAATTAAATATTAACGAACATATTTATGAAAAATGCCTGCTACTCTCCCTCTCAATCAAAAGAATTTCAGACTACATAGAAATGAATTTTAATAATAAATGCTATGTATTGCCCGTAGTGGTTGGAATTCAAATACGGAAGTACTTATAATTAGCAATTAGTACAGTGTGTTACACATATATTTGTCCAGCCTTGTGTATTGTTTTACATAAAATGCTTACCTACCAGTATTGTATCGAGAAAATTCAATGTGCCCTTTTCAAATGTCACGCTCTATTCCCGCCTACATACTTGCCGGTCTCAAAACTAAATCTTCTCGAAAAAAAATTGTGTACTCTTCAAATAACATGTTCAATTCAGCAAATGTTTTTTCTAAGTTAATCTTCAACGAAGTAATGCACTTTCTGCGAATGGAGGAATTTATAAATAAACGCACTTTTCAAGACGGTGCTTTCTTTAAAAAAGATATCTGAATAGCGATATCGAGTCCCTTATACAATCTTTTAAAGGCATGGAATAGAATACATTTGCATGACATGCTTCATGGTATGAGTATTTTGTTAGGGATTTAACTTCGAAGTATTTTTGTCCGAATTCTTCGTAAAGGATTTAAATCCGAGCAACTCTTTTCAAATGGATTCTTTTTTTTAATGCCCTAGCTTTATTCCGACACGCACAAAAAGAAGCACGGGATTTTTTAAAGTTGTTGCTAGGCGTGATTTGTGTAATAGCCTTTTTCACACAAGTGGAAATGTTACTTAAAAAAATTCGAAAGCTTCCTTTCCAACGGCATGTTATTGACAGGTTTATCTAAGAATGCTTTTTTCCCCGAAAATATCCAAACTAAATTTATATTTATATACAGTAGTGATATAAATTTGATATATTACTTCACACCATGAGAATAGTAGATTTAAAAAATAATGTTTTAGAATTTGTCATAAAATGATGGGAGTTTCTTTTTCTTTTCAGATAACAGTCTTCTCGATCAATAATAATATGAATCTTGAGATTTTTTCTTAAAACTCTCTATTCATAATTTTACAAATTACAATCAATAGCGGCGATCATGGTGGAGAACAGTGGGGAACCACACTGCCCCCCCCTACTTATTTTGGGAGAGAATTAAATTTTTGTTTCATTTCAGGTGCTTAAATCTGGGAATTATAAACGAAACATTTGTATCAACTTTGTTGTTTTATCAATATCGGTGTTTTTTTTTTTTTTTTTTTCTTATTAAATATTTTATTTTGCCGAAATTTGTACAAAATAGATACTCATGTATCGCAGCATGGTTGTTAAACTCATGTGAAGCGGCTAAACGTTTGATATAGCTCCACAACAAATAGTGGAGAATCGCGGGGCAGGTGTAACATGCTCTACAGAGAAGGGTAGTTCCAGATGGATGAACGTGTGGAAGTCTACGCTATGCAAAAATAAAGACACTTAACATTGTTTTAAAATAGAGAGATTAAACATGGGACACTGAGAAACTTATTTTAAGAAGTGTACCTTTCTTTCTATGATATAATCGATTGTACTGCTTTGAATACTTAAATAGATGTTTCTTAGCACAAGCAACCTATAAGAGTATTGTTTACTTTTCCTTGCATATTTTGTAGTGTTATGGGGGTACAAAACAATTGATTCATTGATTATTTATTAACGTCTCACCTAATAGCGACATGAAAGCTGTTGGTAACGGTCCTTGTAATTTTGAACCTCAGCCAAGTGAGAAGGACTACACCTGAGTTGCCACTTACCTCTCCAAACTTCCTCACCACGTCACCAGAGGACTTTCGACAGATTTAACGTTCATCAGCCTCGCAATACGATAGGTATTTAGTGAACGTCAGGGTTCAAACCCTGGACTCGAGGGAAACAACACTAGACGCAAGTTTGCGACCACGGAGTATAAGACAAGGCTCTGAATGAACTCATTGATTGGCAAATCAGCATTTTTTATGTTTATTTTAAACAAGTCATACTTTTTTAAATGAAATTATCGCTGATCATTTTAAATTTCTCAAAATTCTTCAATTTAATTAGTTCCCAATCGCCATTTCTGATTATAATGATTTATATTTCTATGCAGTCTTTATAATTTTGAATATGTTTCTTAAAAATTATCATAAATAATTTTCATTAAGTGACTTCATTCTCTAATCAATATATTACATCAAGCATCGATTTTTCTTTTTAAAAACATTGCCTAATTAATCTGATTTGATACCATATTTAGATATGTTATGCATTTTATATTCTTATTATCGATAATTGCGGGGTTATTTTTATCATCATTATTTTAATTGGTATGATAAACTTAATCTTTTAGATATGATGTTTCTTTTATGATAATGATATAATGACAATCTTTTCGATGTATTAACTACACAGTATTAAAGTAGTATATTAATATTATGAATAGAGAACTGTAATCGACTCTAAAATTACAAAATCGTGCTTATTTTATGCTAGGGTAAATACGGAAAAACATTTCTGTTTATCTTAAAAGTCAAATATTATCATTAGATAAATCTCTTTTTTTTCTTATCTTTTACTGTATATGCTCCTTTTATTCTGAATAAGTTCTCAGGTGATAATAACAACCACAAAATATTGAATCAAACAATCAGACAGATAAATAAGAAAATTGGTTTTTAGATATCAATGAAACAGACGCAATACTTCTGCAATTGCATTTATAATGCTTAAATCCTTTTAATTGCATCATTTTAACCCTATCACCGTTTTAGTATCAAAAATCTACAGAATGATAATAAGAAGAAAAAAAAGTTTAGAAACATTTTCAATGAAGTGAAAACACTTTTTTCAACAAATATTTCTATACATCTTGCAGAATACAAATTGAGTGATAATAAATGTATACACATATCTTTCGAATGACATACTAGAAAAGAGGTTTTGTTTGCGCGGCTATTTGCTTGCAACAAATTAAAAAAAAGCATCTATAGTTTTAAAATGACGTCAGCATCAAACCTAAAGCATTTTCAAATTATTGCTGTTAAATTTAGAGTGATATCAAAGAAAGTAAAATGTTTTTGCTGCTAACAAATGAAATATTGCATGCGTTCTCTTCGGAATTACATGACAGGTATCACAATAGTCCGACAAACAACTTAAGATTAACGTTTGATCCACGTTACTGCGTATGCGTGATGTTCGTTCCAAAGAAAGAGAGGGGGGAGTTTCAACTTATCCACTTCCAGCAAGTAACAAAAAACTTCAGGATCTGAACCATTTCTTCATCCTGCCAGTTTCATTACATTATAAGTCTGTTCATCGCGTAATCCCAACTCGAATCTGTGCTTCATTGATAAACTGACGATGCAGCGGCATACTGCGCATCTAAAACGTGATGGGTTTGAGATTTTGAGGACCATTCTAAAATCCTACGGCCCAAATATGATTCTTGATATGTTCTTCCTACCATGCAGCGTGCGTAAAAGTGCGCGCGGTGTGTGTGTGTATGTGTGCTGTTGTGTGCTGGTGTGTGTGTGTGTGTGTGTGTGTGTGTGTGTGTAAATTCTCACACACACAGTGCATATGTTTTCTGAGAAAATCTCATAATACTACTTAGTTACTGTGTGTGTGTAAGAATTTAAAAATTAATTAAAAAGTTAATGAGGCAAATTTCAAATTCATAGTTGTTTATTTAGCTAAGAGAAATAGATGACAAGTAATCATAAGGCTGGAGGGACGCAGCTCTACCGTTCAATTACATCAGAAGAGCGTAGAACAGAGCAGAACAGAGATAATTTTATCTTGCAATTGATTTATACTAGGAATTTCTACCGATCGCGTGATAAAAGATGAAGGGGTTACAGGAAATATCCCTGACGCCGATCAGTCTAGTAGGAATTTATCTGTGATTACCTGACTGATTTATAATTCTGTAAAAACCGATTAAACAGACTCTATGAGTGCGAAATCTAATAAATAAAAGTTTGAGATTGGATCAGAAAATAAAAAGGAACCCTTTACTTTTCCATTAGAGAATGGAAATTTTCAGTGAAATTATTACAAATTTAGATATCTTGAATCATTATATATATAAATTTCCTATTTATTGATAATTTAATTCAAAATCCAATGAACTAAGCTTTTATTTTGTGTATAAATATGAACAAAAATTTTATATATAAAAGAAAAAAATTTCAAATTTTAAACTACATGAAACATTTGAAATCTGCATTAAAAGAAGCGAAATATTTAAGAAAATTTATTTATAAATGTTTCTTTTTTAAAAAAAATTATGTTGTAAATATATATTTAAAAAACATTTGTACAGAATTCCTGATTGAAAATAGAGATTTTAGCATTTTGTGTCTTGTGTTTCCACAAAAAACTTATTCAAATGTTTTTCACTCAAAATAAAAATAAAAAATACTTTTTAGTTCTCAATTAAGATTTTGTCTATTTAATGTAAAGAATGCTTTTTGTCTAGGCGAAAATACCAACAAAAATCAAATCTTTCATATTTTTATTCCTTACAGGCAGAATGGGTACATCTCTTGTGTTGTTGCGTAGTAGTCTCTTACTATGCGTGCTCTGGTTAACTATACTTGCAGAAATGGATATAGATCCTGTATGGGAAAATATTTTTAAAGCTAGGTAAAAAATGTTTCCTCATTTTTTTGTTTAACTCTCTACCTTATTGCTGCTTCTAAATAATTATGTCTGTAATGTTATACATTCATCTTCAAAAAATAGTTGCACGTAGAAAGAAGCAAGGCGAGTCCACATAAATTAAGAAATTGTTTCATCTCTATTAGGTATGCAAATGATTAAAGTGTCAGCCGCTTCGGCCCCAGTGATGTCAGTAAACTCGTAATAAACCGCGCCAATGAAAACCCTTTCAAAAGTTATCCCAATGCGAGTAATTTTCATTCTAACCTGTGTGCTTGTGATTAATTTATCTTTTAGATGTTTAGAATGTTTTTGAGAAATAGACTACCCCCATTTGAACAGCTGGTTTCCTTTGAGGAGGTTAGAATCATGAGACTATTTGTTTGGGAAATCGTAGCCTTATCTTCTGGAGTAAATCCATGTTCGACGTTTCAAATCTATTTAACTGGAATTTGAAGTCTTATGGGTGAACAGGTTCTCTTCGGTCTCGTTTCTCGCTAGGCTGAGCATTTAAGAAACTTAGATTCAAAGCAAGCTCTTTTGGTATCTCGATATTTACCGAGCTTCTTTAAGAAATTTTACTCTTTTTTTTAACACATTAATTATCATAACTTTCAATTTAAATAATATTTTTAAGTAACAATAGTTTACAGTGTTTTTTCCCTTATTTAATTGTGTTGAGGTTGTATACTCTAGAAAATAGTACTTGGAACACCGTAGCCTGTACTTCATTACCATAACCATTGGCAGTACTGAGTAATTTGAACAAAGGGCATAGCTTTCAATGTAACGGGTTCTCACGCGTTTTTCTCCTCAACTGATTATATTGCTCTATATTTTTTGGGTGCTGCACTGATGTTTTGAAGGAGCCCCGTTTGCAAATTCTTCCCAAAAAAATTCAAATTTATTGATGGGGAATTTTTTTCAACCCCCCCCCCCTTTTTTTTTTTTTTTTTTTTTACTATTTTTCGCCACCAACAGATGGCAACAGTATTGATTTACTTAAAAACTTCTCTTTCTGAATTTATTTTCTTGAAATTAATTTATTTTATTTTTTAATAATTTTCTTCCATTCTTTTAAGAATTTTTTTTTCGCAATGTTGAAGCGATATTTCCATGCAATTTGTGGAGTAGCTCTTGAACAAAATGTTGCAAAATTACCATTCTTGCCCCGTATGAGCGATGTAAATTAGTTAGACGATTTTTGAAACCAGATTAAACTTTTAGAACTTTTGAAAATGGTGTTGAAGATCATCTGGAAATCCGTTGATATGAATGAAATGTATTTGTACAGCACACAGAATGAATATTTTGTTCTCTTAAAAATAGAACAGAGCAATTCGAATAGTCTCTTAATTCTAATAATTACTTGTGGCTCTCTAAAAATTACTCAAAATATTATTTAAAATTATTTAAAAGTTGGTCTTAATTAAAACATTTGTATGCTTCGAACTGGATCGTTATATTTTTTCAATTCATTCAAACGAAGAACGGGTATACCAGCTAGAAATTTTATAACTTTGATGAATCCTTACTCTTGTAGGAGCGACGACGATTGGCGAACAGTGTGGCACACTGAGAGACACCGCAGATGTTATCATGATCTCTTAATACACATGGACTGGGTGTGCCAGAAAGATATTTACGCAGTGAAACGAAAAAAGAAAATATCAGGTAAGAAATCTCTATTTTAGAGAACTTTTTCCATTCTCTATTCCATCTGCCTCGCACAAATACACACACATAAAATACAAATTTGTCAATTAAAAGTAATTTTCTTAACGAATTAAAGTAAAATGCTATTTAATCTTATGTGAGTATATCCCATGTTTTAAGTCTATGAGTGAGTGAGTATTTATTAATGTCACACTAAGAACACAACACAAGGGCTTTTGGCAACGGACTTTATCATTTTGAACCTTATTCAAGTGACGAGAACGACACCTGAGCTAGCACCTCTCTCTTCTTCGCATCTAAATTTCAATTGTTTAGATGATTTGTATCTTTTTATCACATAAGTTTTTGATTGCGATATTTCAAGGTGAATGCGCAATTTAAACTGACAAGAAGATTGAAACGTGACTCGTTGTTTTCTAAGCAACTTCCTCGGTATTTATACATAAATGCATATTAATGAATATTTCTAACAGAAAAATCGCCACTTTCTAGCAAACATTCGAAAGGGTTTGATATTTTTAAGATATTAAGATTATTCATTACTCGAAAAGTTAAAGATATACAATAACTATTAGATAGATATAAGAATCTAAGAGCTGTGTGATGTTCAATTTTGAAGAGCTATTCATTAGTGCATGAAAGGGGTTTTTTTTTAAAAAAAAAAAGATATTAGTTTAAAGTTCTTAAGCTGAAATGTTTCACCTTTTTCAAAGGAGAACGAAATTCGTTTTTCTTCTGTTTTCCTTCTTTGATACTAAAATGTTAAAATCAGCCGGATTTACCATTAATAAAATGTCTGTACTATAGGCTCCTACATCTATACATTTCAAAAATGCTCGATCGCAATACTGTATCATCAATAAATTTCAAACTTACGTCTTTCCAACGATCTTACAAAAATAACCCTTTCATACAATTCAAGGACGAAATCTTTTTAACGCTGTATTCTTATATGTATATATTTCTGCACAGTCAAAAAATGTCTTTAAATGTGATGCGAAAAAAATTTACGCATAGAAATTTAGCCGTTATATTTTCACAATCTGTTTTGTTCGAAAACGAACTTTACTGCCATTTAAAAGTGTCCAATAGAAATAACCTACTCAAATTGGATAAAAAATTTATTTATTAACATGATAAACAATAACAAAAACATTATTCTTTTATTTTTTGCAGAGCCTTTCGTAGATGACCAACAGGCCCACCGCTTCCTGGGGCGGCGGAGGAAGCGTTCCGCCACTCACCACGCCCTTGTTAAGAGGGGCATTATCGATGAGTGCTGTCACGGAAGTGCCGGATGCTCGTGGGAGGAATATGCTGAATACTGTCCAGCCAACTCACGTCTTAGATCTTGACGCCCACGCAGCATGGTGGAAGGGGAGGCGCAGTGACAAAAATCCAAAAACTCTGGACTTTTCTTGATGTGGAGAGTATGAGAATCAGAATACGACCCGGTTTTTTCGAATAATAAAAAGAATTTTTCAAACTGGCTCTTTCAAATTTCTTTTGATGCATTGTGTGATGGTTTTTATTATACTTTCTATTCAATCCGTCATATTTTTACACATCCGAAGTTGATGTTTAATTTTTTTTTAAAAAAAAAGAGAGAGAGAGAGAGAAAGAAATGAAAAGAAAATAGTGCAAAATAATGTCCTTTCTCAAAATCATTTCTAAAATTAATGACTTTTGGAACTTAGTCTAAACTTAGCCTAATTACAATTTGTCTGAGATCAGTTGACAACAGCAAACTTGCATAAAAAGGCATAATTCTATTTTGAAAATATTGAACATGAAAATTCACACATCCTAATTCTCTTTTCTTCTTCATATTTTAGTTCTATTTTTGCTTTCATTTTCATCAAGTCATCTTCGGTTGTTCGAGTTCAATTTTTTTTTTTTTTTTTTTTATCTTTTTTAGTACTGAATGTAATTAATTTTGATCCCTTTACTTGAACAAATTTATTTACTTTTTTCTTTTTATTGAGACGATTTCTCTCCAACACTTTCTTCATGGCTGGATAAATTCTATCTTTTCCCTCTCGCCCCTTTATTTCGTTCAAATTCGGCTTTGTATGGAGTCGAGGTTAAAATTTAATTTTTCGCCCACTAATTTGTCTTTCTATGAATTTTGTATTTGAACCTCTTGAGAGTGGTGTATCGTCTTCAAAACGTTTTTAGATACAAATGCCCTCTGAGAATCCTCAATAAGAGAGGAAGTCGTACTATTATTTTCCAAGACTCCTCCAGTTTCCTCCATCTACTCGTCAGCTACTAATTTTTGATGACATGGCAAGCTGAAAATCCTGGTAAATGTACCACCTACCTTTGTCTTCCATAGTTACGGTAGACCTCCTACTAATTCGCGACTGATTGGTCTTAGAAAGAGAAAGGATGTAAACAAAAATGTCATGATTCAAAGGACAAATACCTGTACATCTGAAACTTGATTGAACCGGGTTTCCTAACATGAAAAACTTCCTTAAAGACATAGCTGGCTTAGTAAACATTAAAAAGGAAATATTAACCGAGACAGCTCTATCTTTACAGTAAAACTTCATGTTAAAATATTTTTGCAACCAGAGTGAGCAAGCTTAGTTATATGTATTTTTGAAAGGTTCCATAAACCCCTATAAAGTGGCTGAAGCTTATGTGATGATTGAGGGGGTAAACTTAGCATATGAATGTGATATTTTTTCACATATATGATCACATTAAGATCTGTGTTATTTAAGTGGATATCCATGATCAAAAAGACAAAGTTGGTTTCCCTTGGATAAACTCGTTCCACAAACATTTTGAGCTATTTAAAAAACCTTCAGCTGTTATCCATCCGCTCAGTTGACCATTAAAAACACTTTCTAAGGGGTACATATACATTCTTTTTCAACTCATTGTACAATCCCACTCGTTGAAAAAAGTGAAAGAATAAATAGGTCACCTGTTGTATTGTTAGTCAGTATGAGCGTGACATTTCTGCCTCTTGCAGTTGATGTCTACTTGTTATTGACATTACTTTGAGTGTATTGGTTCGAACGTATGATACTCTAGTCTCTTCAGCATTGATAATTTTCGAGTGACGATAGCTATACTTTTCCATTAATTCAGTTATAGTTTCTCAAAATATCTCCCCGCTTGCTCGTTACTGAAATCTGCTGCTCTCTGCAAGCTTGTTGATTCAGGACTCATGAATAGCAGATCATAATAACTTTTCCTAAAATCATAATAGAAGTTTTTATCTGCCTTTTCTTTTGTTTTATTAAAATTGTGCTTTATTTTGTATTTTTCTGCCTATCGATAAGCGATGCGATGAAGGTGACATCTGAACTTTCTTCCTTTGCCATAAAAAGACGGTGTCTTGGCAGGTGCTGCCACCAGCAATAAATGCTAGAAACTACCCTTAGCCGACACTAGCCTCACTGTCCAGTACTACCCGACCTTTCCCTATCAGAAAACCGTACTTTGCAAAAGTTATTTTGTAAATATATCTAACCGGGTATCAAAAACTCATTAAAAAACCTCCACACTTAGCAGAATATCTCTTTTAACGGGAGTATTAAAGCTTTTATAAGCTAATAGAATTGTATGCGAAACTTCAACCGATACATTGAGGAATTTAAACGGAAAAGTTTTGCTATTTTTAAATCCCTACTATTAATTCACTCTCTCCCTATATATATTTATATATCTTGTTCAAATTTTCAATCGTTAATTAAATAATTTTTATTCATCCACTCAAGTTCAAATACATTTTTTAAATTTGTAATGGATGACACTTGATGTTAATACAGTTTTCCAAATATAAATTAATTAATTAAATTTATTTGAGGAAAATGCAGTTCAGCCCAACCACTTGGCGCGATTTTAAAAATTGCCAAACTTTGACTTTTTTTTTTTTTTTTGGCTGAACGTTAAGTCCGCGAAGCGAATCAGGGTAGACACATTTGGCAAAATACCGCAATACAATTCCTATCGCCAAAAGTGGTTGGACTAAACTGCATTCCAACCATTTAATTTACCGGATGAATTCAGAAACAAGCTAATGCTTCTACTATGTCATTTGTCTTGCAATGGCAAAGTTGGTAGAGCGTCGGCGTAGAATATTCATGCTTTCGGGTCGAAGCATAATTTTTATATGATATTCAAATAACTAATTTTAGTTAAAAATTGGAGAGAAAAATTTCTCTTATATAAGATATTTAGCAGGATATAAATTTAGGAATAAATACCGTCAATGACGAAGCGTGTAGATCGCTAGAAAAAAATTTCTTTTGCCACTTAATATTGTGAGTCTGTCATATGCACTGGGTGATTATAATTATTGTTACACTATTCAGAGGCCTGTAAACCTGTTCTGCTTATCGGATTTTGCTATATGGACCATGGGGGAAAGATTTCTGCAATAAAAAAATTAGTACAAATTTTGACCACCAGGTGGCTTTTATTGAATATATCTTATGCAAATCCGTAAAACCTCTATATAAACTTGCAGTCATAGCGAGAAAATCATTCAGTGTGCGTTTGTCTTCTTTAATCATGCCCTTACAATAAAAAAGATCGAGTTTTGCTGGTAAAACTGTTTTATCAGAATGGCAGCAACCACTTAGCTGCTCTGCGTGAATATCATCGTTTAAAAGATCTGCGAAAAGGCCCCATATCGAAGATTGGTTTGAAGAAGATGATCATGAAATTTGAAGAGACTGGAGACTTCGGTGTACTGTCAGGAAGAGGGCGAATATTGGCTGTGAATGAAATTGTTGAAGAAGTTGCTGCTGCTGTGGTTGAAAGAGCCTCCGGTTTCATCTATTCTTCAGCAAGTGGTCGATCAGTGTCACGCGAGTTGGAGATTCTGTGGTCGACAGTACGAAAAATTCTACGATACATTTTAAAATGGTATCCATATAAGATCCACGTGATGCAAACTCTGAAAGCTCAAGATCACAAAACAAGTCTTGAATTTGCTTGGCGAAAGTGGAAGTTGATGCCGTGTGTCCTTGGAAAATTCTATGGTCAGATGAGGCACACTTTTATTTAGATAGAGCTACGAATAGTCAAAATTGCGGGATATGGGATACTTCATCTCCTAATGTCCTGCATCAACAGCCACTGCATTCTGTTTACGTGACTGCTTGGTGTGGATTTATTGCTGATTTTACCCTCGAGCCATTTTTCTTTGAAACTTTCATTCTTCAAGGTCCTAAAACGGGCTCTGTCACTGTACAGTGAACTCCTTCAATAGCAGGTTATTCCTACTTTACAGAAACGGCAGTGTTAGTTGACCACTGGTTTTATGCAAAATGGAATAACTACCCACCTAGGGCGCCAAGTCACAGAACTGCTTCGAGGTAATTTTGGCGGGAATCGTGTATTATCCAGAAATTTTCGGGATGCATGGCCTTCTCATTTATCTGACTTAAATCTTTGTGATTTCTGGTTGTGGGGATTTCTAAAAGGCCGTGTTTATAGAGGAGGAATTCGGACCTGATTTGGAAGCTAGCATTATACACTATGTGGCTGAAATCCCTCGTGAGTTGCTTCGCGCTGCCATTGAAAACGCTATAATGCGCTTTCAACACGTTATTGATATCAATGGAGCAAATAATGAGTATATTCTGTAATGCAATAAATTTTAACGATTCTAACATAGTTTTGTCCTTCTTTGGGCACCACATTTCCTCCTAATTGTCAAAATTTTGACTAGTTTTTTTTTATTGCAGAAACCTTTTCCCCATGGTCCATATAGCATATATTCCAAGTTTCATCAAAATCTGATAAGCAGAACGGGTTCTACAGGCCTCTGAATAGTGTAACTTTAATTATAACCACCCGGCATATACATACTTATATTAATTGTAATTATTTAATAAAAAGTAACTAAAATAAAAATTTTCTTTGTTGACCTAAGTAGGAATTGACTTAAAAAATTTATATTACTTGTTTTATAATAAGCATAAATAATTCTTTTTCAAGGCTTCTGTATTTATTTGAAATTAATGTTTTTATGGAATCATTTTCTACCACCCGATTAATCATTTAAACAAGAAATTAAATCATATATCTAACGATGTGATTTTCACATTATCTACTAATTAAGCTTGGGTCCCGACATTCAGCAAGCACCTCACTGCTTGTCCTTCTAAATTTTTATTTTTCATTAAAATTTGAACTGTAGTCAATCAAACATTTTTCTGGCTGCTGCTGATTAACTGAATGAATCTACTGTTTCGTCGACTCGGTCCCCTTTTTTCCAAGATATACACTATACCATGATTGCAATATATTGTTTTAAAAAAAACACACACAACACTTGATAATTTACGAATTACTTTAATTTTTTTCTGACGTGATCTTAGGACTGGAACTCTAGCGAATCATCAACCATGTCCGCGTGCCAGCCAATAATATGCCAGATGACGTCATCTTTCCGCTCCTGATGAGTATAAAAAGCCAGTCTCCAGCAGCCAAAGACATTGTAATTTTAAACTCAGAGCTCTCGAATCAACATGCCTCGTATAGGAATGTTTGCCCATGACAACGTATTCCTCTATGAAAGCAAACCCTTACCCATGGAAATGAGTCTCGCAAAGATATTAGAAAATGGATCCGATCCCCAATTGTTTGTCATGACAGTGGATTTGTCGCACCTGCATATGATCTCCACGTACAGAGATGCGTACCAATGGATACATCATTACCTCTGCCTGCCAGTCGAGAAGCCATGAAGTGTACCTCTTGAATGAGCTTCTTTCTGTATTTGGGAATTATAACATGGACCAAGGAATCAAAGACATGGTAGTAGTATTAAACTCGGAGCTACAAAGGCTCTTTGCATCGTAGGGACTACCTACCGGCTTGAGGGATGACGTCCTACCTCCGTATCACCACCAAGACATACACGGAGAGGGAGATGTTTAAGATGTATCATGCTGAAAATGTATCAATTTCCCAAATGCTTGAACCAATTCAATCTGCTAAACAGGAAGTTGGACGAAAAAGTGAATGAAATGGACTAAAAACAATTATTTGAAATGATTTTTATTATTCCGAAAAGGGGGGATTGAGTTGAGTAGTTGGGTTAACTCGATTCCTTTTCTTGCAAAATAAACATTTTTCCAAGATTGGAATGAACAATAGAATTATTTTCGTCTGTCACTCGAGGCGGAAATGTCAAAAGTTTGTAAGAATATTGTTTTTATCTGTCTCACGAGATTGAAATGTCAAGAGTTTATTAAAAAAAATAGAACTGTTTTCATCTGTCTTACGAGATTGAAAGGTCAAGAGTATGTAAAAAAAATTGTTTTCGTCTGTCATACAAAATGTTGTTTTGCCAAATTTTTGTAAAAAATAGAATTGTTTTCCATAAAACAATTTGATATTCTTTTTTTGGTTTTCAAATCATTGAGAGTCTAGATTTTTGTTAAAAAAATGTAATAAGTATTTAAATTACATAAGATTGAAATGCATTTCGTATGACGATAAATCAATTAATTAATTTTATACATCTTTCAAACATGGAGAGTTTAGAATTTGTAAAAAAAAAATTAATAAGTATTTAAATTACACAAGATTGAAATGTAATTTGTGTAACACTTTGATTAATTTTATAGATCTTTCAAATCATTAGGAACCAAACATGAGGGGAAAATAGTTACACAACACTGAGTTGAAAAAAATACTCCTTTTTTTTTAATTAGGTTCGTTTTTCAATTAGGGAAAAATTTTATTGAAGTCATGGTACTGAACTATTTTTACGACCAACTCTCTCTATTTTAATTCATCGGTGACATTTTTCGTTTTGAATGCTATCTCTAAGATCAAGTCAAATTATTTTACTCTAGTCGGTATAGGAATTGTTAATGTTCTAACATGCCTGATAAAATTTTCAAAATTGTTACTTAAAGCATTGGTCTTTAAATTCTCCAATGAAAGCAAACTATTTTGTTGTGAAAAAAAACTATTTTGTTCGGATGTTCTCAATTTTTAATTCCACTAATTTAATTTTGAAGAGCTTAATATTTACTAATTAGGAATATTTACTATCTCTAAGTGAACAAAGTTTTTATTTCTCGAGATGTAGTATTGACTTATTCCCCTTTAAGCTTTCCATTTTTCTCTTTTCTTGTTGTACGTAATCAATTACACTTTTAAATAAATTTAAATCTTTTTAAGCCCTTCGCTATTTTCAGCTATATTTTTCAACTCTATTACCTTAGGAGTTTCTGGGAAAGATAAATCTAACTCCTTAGAGATGAGTATAAGCTCCTCTTTTTGTAACTTTAGATTAATTGATATAATTAAATATTTCTTTAAAAAATTTCCAAGGGTATCTCTAATTACAACGGCAGATGTTTTTCTTTGGGTTCTTTTTTTCCCGCTGCATTTCTGTCACATGAAGGGATTAGAACACTTGTACATTTGTGTTTATCATTTCCCTTTGTCGTTACTTTTCTCTTTGCATAGTTCAATGACCCTCGTAGCAAGGGTCGGGGGAGCCGTTTGGTGTTTTTGTTTTGATGAATCAGTACTTGTTGGGAGCAGTGGACACGAAATGGTATCCATGGGTGGAGAACCGAGTCTAGAGCGACCTGGAAGACAATTGAAGGATCGTACGGCATGTGTTCGTGGATTCCACAATAACTCGTTCTACGATACAATCAGATGCAGGATAGCTAGTTGTTCCATAAACCATTTTCAGACATCTTGTGGAAGCGAATCTGCAATCCAGGCGACCTTTTCGCGAACTTCCTTTAATACCAAAACATCAGTGACTCCGTCTACTGTAGCGCCATGCGAGAATTACGTGGAATGCCACATATTGGTAAAACATGGTGTTAAGTCATGAATCCCAGCTCGTTTTGGGGACAGACGATAATTACGTACGAGTGTGGAGGTGCCCTAGTGAATGGCATAATTCCATCCACCCTGTCACATGCCACACTGTCCACACAGAAGGATTAATGGTTTGGGGGTCATAGCCTATGATAGTTGGTATATTCTAATTGAGGTTTGTGCAACCTAAACGGACCAGCGTTATATTGATGAAATTCTTCAATTCCACGTGGGACCTTTCCTAAATGGTCTTTCAAGGACAATTTCAGGGGCACCAGATATCGCCGTGTCACTCTAATTTTTCACACTATATTTGTTGATCAAGTGATCATTTTGATTTGGAGATGAAGATAATCCCTCATTTGTATCATTATGTGTATTGAATTTCATTCCAATTCGAAGCTTTCTTCTTAGTTTGCTATTTTCAATGCTCTTGTAAATATATTTTTGAAGAAAAGAAATATTTATTTATTTACATGAATCAGTGTTTTAAACAAATTTCTCAAGTGAAAGTGATGTGTATTTCATTGTCTCAAAAAGAATTGTTCTGGAATGTTACTGAAATATCTGGTTTATAGCCAATGATTAGAGCAACAACCCATATTTTTCTGTTGCTTGCTTTAGTAAACATTGACGCTTATTATCACCCATATTCTTCGTCTAAAATGTGATCGGTGTTTTTTTTTTTTTTTTTTTTTTTTAGCATAAAAATAGATTTTTTTTATTTTTTTTTTTTTTTTTTTTTTTTTTTTTTTTTTTTTTTTTTTTTTTTTTTTTCCCAAATCATTGCATAGTGTAAAATAAGAATCGTTCTAGAATAAATGTGTAATCCTTTAACAGCAAATAACATTAATGAACAGAGAATAGGTATAAATGGGGGATGATGAACAGCTGTAGGAACCAAGAGCTACGAGTAATGAATAGATCAAATGAACAAAAAGTGAAGAAGAGAACTGGAGATTTTAAATTGATGTAAAAGGAGAAAAGCTGTATCTCCAGAGTCTTGGTACGAGGGTAAGCTTTTTGGAACGCAAAAAAGCTTGATTCTAGATGAGCTCTTAGCAAGAGGTTTTCGCTCTCTTGGATGAGCAGGTTCAAAAGAACAGTTTTTTTTTTTTTTTTTTTTTTTTTTCTCATCCTTACTGATAGAACAGCATTCTTTTGTAAAAAAAGTTTTATTATTATATGCTTAAAGACCATTAGAAGTCAAGTGCCCTTAATAGTGATCCAAACAATGTAACAGTTGTATATGTTTCATATTTTAGATAGAGAAATTATATAAATTATTTCCGCTGTCTTAATAATCCATGAGTTCATTGAAGCCTCAAGGGAACTTTCACTCATGGTCCACCTTTGATATCTTAATGAATTCTTAAACGTTACAGAAAACTATTCATGATTTTGCTTGGATTTGAGTATTGATTATTTGAGTCCAGTGTTAAAATCTCTAGAGGTTTGAAACATATTTCCTTGTTTAGAGGTCATATTAAAATTAGAAAAAATTTCATTTCTATGGTATGGTGGACAGGAAGATAGACCATCTATTTTTAAATTTAGGAACTATATAAGATGCGAAAAAGAATTCAGAAATAAAATCAAGTTGAGCTTTATTTTTATATAAAACTATCTACATTTGGTTTCAATATTTATAATTTAATTTGGTAAAATCTCATAAGATTACAAAATTCCCTCCTAATATAGGAATTTAATTTTTTTGTCAGTTAGTACAAAAAATTATTGCCGTTTTTAACAAGTTAATTATTTGAATGCTTTCTAAATCGAAACCATTTGCTAAATTTTCTTCTTGCCATTCACTTAGAAAATGTTCCTTAAATATTTTATGACGTCATTTTCTTATCTACAGTGCTATGAGATTAATAAATGTATTGATTCATTTATTATTGAATCGTTCGGAATGGCAACATCCCATACAACGGATTTGTTTTTATGTTTGATTGCAGCAGTCCAACGATAATTTCTTTGCTCAATAACCTTATTTGTGATATGTTTCGTTTCTAATTCAAAACTATAATACTTCATTGAAAATTATTTGATTTTAGTTTAAAATTTCTCAGGAACTAAAATTTTATCGGACGATGCCTCACAGAGACCTTTGACCTCTAAGAATACCGTCTAATTTTATTGGATGACGAAAGTATTGTGCAAATTATTTCATTACTAGTGTGTGATAATTTACTTTGATAAGCTCTTCTGTGTCGAACGAAATCTCTCAAAATGGAGGCTTTGATTCCTGTTATGAATAAACTGCATGATGTTTTCAATACCGTTGGAACCGATTCCATCCAGCTTCCTCAGATTGTGGTTATAGGAACTCAAAGTTCCGGTAAAAGTTCTGTTCTTGAAAGTTTAGTAGGCCGTGATTTTTTACCTAGAGGAGCTGGTATTGTTACCAGGCGTCCTCTAGTATTACAACTAGTTTATACACCTAAAAATGATTCTTCGTATCGTTCGGCTGAGGAGGGTACTCTCAATCTTGAAGAGTGGGGTAAATTTTTGCATACTAAATCGAAAATTTATTCAGATTTTGATGAAATACGCAAAGAAATCGAAGCAGAAACTGAAAGAATGAGTGGATCCAACAAAGGTATATGTCATGAGCCTATAAATTTGAAAATTTATTCTCCTCATGTTGTGAACCTCACTTTAGTAGATTTGCCTGGTATAACTAAAGTTCCTGTAGGAGATCAGCCGGAAGATATTGAGGTCCAAATTCGTCAACTAATTCTTCAGCATATAAGTAACCCCAATGCAATCATCTTAGCAGTTACTCCAGCAAATACAGATTTTGCAACTTCTGAATCTTTGAAAATGGCTAGGGAAGTTGATCCTGATGGCAGAAGGACTTTGGCTGTGGTAACTAAGCTGGATCTTATGGATGCTGGTACAGATGCTGTGGATGTATTATGCGGTCGAATTATTCCTGTAAAATTAGGTATCATTGGTGTTGTGAACCGATCTCAACAAGATATTAATAACAAGAAGAGTATCGAAGATGCCACCAAAGATGAAGTTTCGTTCTTGCAAAGGAAATATCCTACTTTAGCCAACAGGAATGGAACTGCATTCTTGGCGAAAACTTTGAATCGTCTTTTGATGCATCATATTCGTGACTGTTTACCAGATTTGAAAACTAGAGTCAATGTAATGATATCTCAGTTTCAGTCCATGCTGCATTCTTATGGAGAAGCTGTAGATGACCAAGGACAAACTTTATTACAAATAATTACCAAATTTGCATCATCTTATTGCTCCACTGTTGAGGGTACTGCTCGTAACATTGAAACATCAGAATTATGTGGTGGTGCAAGAATTTGTTACATTTTTCATGAAACATTTGGACGCACATTGAATGGTATTGATCCTTTAGGTGGATTAACTACTTTTGATATTTTGACTGCAATTCGAAATGCTACTGGTACCAGACCAGCCCTTTTTGTTCCAGAAGTTTCATTTGAATTGTTAGTAAAACGTCAGATACGTCGCCTAGAAGATCCTAGCTTAAGGTGCGTAGAATTGGTGCATGAAGAAATGCAACGTATTATTCAGCACTGTGGCACTGAAGTTCAACAGGAGATCATTCGCTTTCCGAAGCTTCACGAAAAAATAGTGGATGTTGTCACCCACTTGCTTCGAAGGCGATTGCCTGCTACTAATGCCATGGTTGAAAATCTCGTTGCAATTGAATTGGCATACATCAATACTAAGCATCCTGACTTTCATCATGATGCTGCCTTGGTTGATACCTTAGCTAAGCATAATGAAGAAAAGACTGTGAATATTACTAAAATGGTAGAGAAGAATAAGATGGTAAATAATCCCCAGTTAGTGATCCAAAACCAGTCAGATGGACAGAAAATCGACAATAATATTGCAATATCTAAAAAATTCACCCAGTTCTCCGAATCAACCTTGCATAACTCAAGCAAATTGAGTGGTAGTGAATCTAATTTATTGCAAGGCACCCTAACAAAGAAAGCTCCCACTTTTGGAAATTGGATGGAATCCTCTTCAGCATATATAGGAAATATTGGAAAAGAGAATAAATCTCCAGTAAATGATGCAACTGGTTTCAATCCCAGTGCAACCTACAGTCCAGTAAAAGCTGTAAACTTGTTACCAGAAGTTCCCATTAGTACACCTAGACAACTGTCTTCTAAAGAGAGGAAAGATTGTGAAGTGATTGAACGTTTAATTCACTCTTATTTCATGATAGTGCGTAAAAATATACAAGATGCAGTGCCTAAAGCAATCATGCATTTTCTTGTAAATTATGTAAGAGATAATCTACAAAGTGAGCTTGTTACTCATCTTTACAAGCATGATCATTTCACTACCCTGTTGCAGGAGTCTGAGCACATTGCAGTTCGCAGGCAGGAAGCAGCTGAAATGTTGAAAGCTCTCCAACGAGCTAATCAAATTATCAGTGAAATTAGGGAAACACATATGTGGTAGAATGTACTTAGGTTGCTAATTTAAGTCTGTAGTCTTGTAAAGTTAATGGTTTGTTGTTTATTTTTCAAGTTTGTTCTTTAAAGAATGTCTTAGTGATGCGTAAAAAGGTAGCAGGAATTTCTTATTTTTCAAATGTTTTGAGTATTAGTTATACATTCCTGTGTTTTACATGTCAGCTCTCTTTGAACAATTGCCACTATTTTATGTGATGCCAATAAGGAAGAAGGGGGGAATGAAAATCTCTTAACATATTTGCTATCCTTTTTGGATTGTAGAACATCTGTTGTGATAATATGTGGTTTTGTTTTGTAGACATTAACTCTGGATGCTGTCGTATAAAATTCATCAATTTTTTACTTCTTGTTTCAACTTAAGATTGGAATGTTTGCTCTTAAACAGTATGTCACTATACACAAGTATTATAAAAATTTTAATCTGTTGTACAAAATGCATGTGTCCAAAAATAAAATATTTTACTGGTTCTTATCTTTAAAAAATATATTAGTTTACTTATAAGATAACATTTATAAGTTATGTACATAATTCAATAAATTTCAGTAATTTTTAAAAATAAGTGTTAAAAGGAGAATATAATGTTATTTATTTATTTTAATTAAAATGCTCTAGTTACATGTGTACATTAACAGTAAAATTAATTTTCAATTTTACTGGTACAGTTTTTTTCTTTTATTAATCTGTTATACATTTATAAAAATGTTAATTTCCTTTCATATTTTACTCTGAAACAGGAATTTCCTAATGAATATGCAGGCTCATATTTTTCGAAGGTAATAGCATGAACTTGTGTGAAGTAATGAAAACTTTCTAGTCAGTAAAAATACGACATTTCTCATAGTCATTGCATCGATATGCCTCCCTCCAAGTATAAACTTTTTATTCAGAATAAGTTCTAATACAAGGTTCATCCTAACTTTAAAAAAAAATAGAATTTTAAAGAAAAAACTTGTCATTAAAAATCCAGATTTTCTTTGATTAAGAATGGAACTTGGAAAAAGGACTTATACGAGAGAGAACACTCCTCTTCCCCTCTCTCCCACTTTCCACCTCATATTATATGTCACCTTATTTCCAGTAAATAGGTATTTAGTAGGTATAAAAAAAACATAAAGTGCTGAATTCTAATTCTTGGGATAAAGCGAAATGGCCTGCCTTCAAGATTTGTCTGGAATGAATAATAACTACAATGTAATTTACTTTAACTAATAATACTACAATGTAATTTTAATAACTACAATGTAATTTACTACAAAAAATGTAGTAAATAACGAGTGCCTCTTATTTTTCAATACCCTTATTTAATATGATTCATCTGTGATTAAACATGCACAATTACTTCTATTTATTTAGCATTAGTTATATGAAATTGAATCTGTTTCATATAATTTTTTTTTCAAAAATTATGTTGTTAATGCTAAAAGTAAATAGTTATTAAATATTTCATATGTTTGTTATTAAACTTGTTAGTTATATATTACATTTCTGGATATTAATGAAAGCTATTGAAATCATAAAAACTGTCAATTATCTATTGTATAAATAAATATTTTCAAAAATTAAATGAAAATGTTTATATGTTTGACCATTACAAAAATTTTACCATTTTCTAAATATTTGGAAAGTTTTAATAAATTCTTGAAGAATTAGTATTTTTTAGGTTGAACAGCTTATTAATTTTCATACAACATTGTATGTACTTAATTGTTTTAATATGAAGCTATATAAATTTTTATGTAGCTGTTCAATATATTTGTATCCGAATCAATTTTTTAATTGATACATGTTTTTTTTATATATATATAAATTATAGAAGAAAAATGTTGTGTGTTTGACAATGTATTAAATATTGTAAATTTTTCCCCTTACATTTGTATTACGATGTTTAATCACTGTATATGCATGATCTGTAAGAACTTACTTTTTTGGTCTAATGGCATTATTAATCCTATTTATTTATATGGCTTAAAGTGATATCCTATCTGTTCATGTCTATTCTGAATAAAATATGCACATGCTTTATAAGAGCTTATTTTTGACAGTTATTTTTATTTAAATTCCTCATGAAACAAAGTATTTTCCTTTTTGTATAAAATTTAACATGTTTTTCAAAAGTGGGATATCTTTTAGTCTGTAACATATGTACTAGATAATTTTTAATTTAAAAAGCATTGAATATTATATGAAACAATTTTTAAAAGGAAATATTTTACTAATGCTCTTTTAAGTTTCTCACTTCAAGTATTTGATAATATGTAGAATAAGGTTTTTTTACTGATTTATGTGTATACTTTTCATTCATGAATAGTTTAGAGAAAAATGCTGTATTTTCTTGTACGATTTTATGAATAACCATAGTAAATTCATACATACAATGTCAATGCATTTGGTTTTTTCTCCTCACTCAAGTCTTAACAAATGTGGGGAAAATAAATTCATGTCTATTCTTATTATAGAAATAAAGGGAGAAAGTCAACTCACTGCTAGTTTTACTACAGTATATACTTAAGAATATCCTCCCTACAAATTATTTCGGTATCAGATGCATAATAAATCCATTTCTATATAGATTTAAATTATTTAGTTTTTATTTTGTAACTATTCATATTTTAAGTAAATTATGAAATTGTGTCTGCAATTCAGAAAAAACTTTGAATGTGACTTTTAATTTGTGGTTAGCAATAAAATGTTGGATATGATCAAATAATTAATAATAGCAAAATATATGGATGATGACTTATTATAAAAGAATAAAATATAACGAAAGGGCTGAATCCACATCTCTTGTGCAGAATAAATTCAATTTTTTGAGTTCTATAGATCAGATGTCTAAATAGTTGATAGGTGCAAAAAATGTCTACACTAATAGATTGATTTTCTATTGAATGATATATAGTGTGAATTGAAATTAAGAAGAGTAGGTCAGAGAGAGATTAAGATTCTATTCACATTTTTTTAAAAAAAAGAACTGAGCTTATGGCATTGACTGTGTTAGTAAATTATTATAAAAATGTTCTCATTTTAGAAAGTTAAATTTTTATTTGAATATTGTTCATCCCAATTTCAACTATTATAGATTTAAAAAGTATAATCTTAGTTAACATTAAAGAATTAAGGATTAAAACATTTCCAGAATTGAAGAAAAAATATTAGATTTTAATATATTCATAAAGGAATTTATTCAAAAGGAATGAAATTTTTTCGATGTCATGTTAATAAAATAAACAGTTTGAAACGATTTTTTTTTTTTTATAGATTGCTTCAAGCTTATGTTTTCTAGGGGTATGCTGGTTCATGTGGAAATTCATAGTATACTTAAAAGGATGGAAGTCATTCTTTTTTTTCTTTTTGCATTTTTTGAAAAGTATTTCAAACTTTCTAAGAATTTAAAGAAATCCTTATATTTGTGATGAAATCAAAATGTAGAAACAAACAACTAGAAAATTGTATATTTAACTGTTACAATCCAAATTTATTTGGGGGGGGGGAGTCATAAATGTAATAAGGAATTGAAATCTAAAGAATCATTTTTATTTTGACTTTATACTTAAGGTATTTACATTTTTCTGTGATTTGTTTTCATTTGTAACTGTTTTTAATGTTAAGTATATTACAAGCAATCTAACATTTCAAAAATTTATTGAATCAATCATTTAACATGAAAGTAGTTGAAAAGAATGATATGGTTATTTACCAGAATCTTTTTTTTTTTTTAATATATCTTGAGCCAGATTGACTATCTTGCTTATTTCATTAAATTAATTTTTTTTAAAAAGAATTAAACTCTCTTATTTCAAACAGATTCATAATAACTGAATAAGAAATAATGTCACTTGGCATCAAACAGTTTTGGATTAAAAGATTCTAATAATTTATTTGTATTTGTTATATATACAGTTGCCTTTATTGGAAACATTTCAATATTTGA
>BMAW01020777.1:909183-931854 GCA_019974015.1 Nephila pilipes | reverse complement strand
GTTCGAGCCTTCGCCGTGTAGCCGGGGCTGATGCACGTTAAATCTGTCGGGGCCCAAAGTCCTCTCGTTGGTGTGGTGTGGAAGTTAGGAGAGGGAGTGCCAGCTCAGGTGTCGTCCTCGTCACTTGACCGAGGTTCAAAATTACGAGGTCCGTCACCAGTAGCACTTGTGTTGCTTTTGGTGCGACGTTAATAAAAAAAAAAACAAAAATTCGGGATATATTTTTGTCCTTTAGAGAATAAACTCATATTGATGCTGCGCATTACACCAATCTAAAGATAAAATAAAATAAAGTTTTAAATGCAATGATGATGTGAGAAAACTAATAATATTTAAATACATTCTTAGGAATAAATATTAAAAATACATGCTGCACAAAAGAAAAGGGGCACTTCAATTTAAAATTTTTATTATGTACACATATAAATGTGTGTGTATTAGAAAAATTATTAATATTTCATTTATTGCCTTTTCTCAAGTGTTTTAAAAAATATATTTTTTGTATTCTGACAGTAAATTTATGATTCGTTTTAAATAATACTGTAAAGTCAAACCCAGATCTGTATGCATGAAGGATATTTTTTGAGAAACTATTTGTAAATTTCCATAATAACATTTATTTCACCAGCGTTTTGTTGAAAAAACTATTTTCTTTTCTAAAACTTTTTATAGCTATTAATGCATAAAAGGAAGAGGGACTCTCTTTTCAAAAAAAAATTTCTGAGCAAGGTCAGCTAAACCATAGTTGCGTCTCAACCGACCTGTGACAAATGACATTCGGTGCTACGTTATTTCAGTCGAAAATGCATTAAAACTTGAAGCGCCCTTTTATTGTTTACAAAGTAAACGTCTTTATCTTCTGTAAATAGGATTCATACTCGATTTGTTGAATATGAAGATGACTTTCTGTAAGTATGTTTTATTTCATTTTTCCACATTATCCGGTTAAACCGAATTTTCGTTATCCCGGACTGGCTCCGACCTCAATCTGTCTCGATGAGGTTTTACTGTACTCAAAGAATTTTTGTTTTGTACTTGTGAATAGGTTTGGTAATTGTGTAATACATTTTAGTTTTTTCCGTTGAAATTAATTACAATTATATTACAGAACACTAAACTTACCCTTTTTTTTATTAAAAAATTCTAAAATCATTATACAGAAATGTGATGATAATTGATTTGACAATTTTTTTTTAACGGATATGTTTGGAGAGAAGTTCTATTAATACTTACCAGCTATTATTTATTTATACACATTTCTTTGTCAGTCGATATGGATGTATTTGATAAATTCAGTAATGAATTCTAAAATACTGCATTTGTCGAAACATTACAAAAATTCTAAATCTTTTCTTTTTAAATTCCTCCAGATTTAATCGTTTTATGCTAATTTCAAAAGGTGTATTCCCCCCCCCATTTTTAGTAATTAGTCATTATGAAGATGACAGCGTCAGTAAACCGGGTAAAAACATGCACTTAAGCTGAATGAAATTCCTGATTTTGATTTTTATGTATGAAGTGTAATTAATGTTATAACAATCAAAAAAAAAAGAAGGGGCAAGTTTTTTTTAATTGGAAGTCAAGAACCTTTCTACAATGGAAGTATTGCATTAATTGAAACGATAAAATGAAAAAAATATATATATATACAGCCAGCGAGGATATAGAGAAGACATTTTTCCGCCCATTCTTGAGGGGGGGGGCAGCTCAGGTGTCGTCCTCGTCACTTGACTGTGGTTCAAAATTACGAGGTCCGTCGCCAATAGCCCTCGTGTTGCTTCTAGTGCGACGTTAATATAAAATAAACTAAACTAAAAATCCACTCATTCTTAGGCTTTTAAATGCACAACTTTTCTGTTAACATTAAGATGCAGTATTTTAAATTTCACGGGAGAGATTATGTGGTACGCTGATGCAAATCGTGTTATGGAAGAATTGTCAATGAGGATATGTTGTAAGTACAAGCATAGTGATTAAACCGGTGAATCATTTATGACCTTCGGAGTGTGAAGCCTCCGTTCGTCTTCAAAGAATGAAACCCATAAAATAGCTGAAATACAAAGATTAAGTGACCTGAATCAATGGAATAATTCAGTAGAGAACTTATAAACAATTTAATAAGAAAACGAGTTAACTGTAAACAATGAGGTATACCAATCAGTTTGAATTCGTAAATAATGTTACGCTTAACGAATTTTTTTCTTTCCTATATGTTTACTTGAAGAAGAACAACAAAAAAAAAGTTTCTACAGAATTACATTTTAGAAAATATTTTTAAAGACCTCAAAGTCACAAATAAATTTTCAAAAATTGAAAGAAAAATGTGATTTCACAGAAACCTTTCTTATTTGTTGTTCCTCCAGGTGCACTTTATTCTACTCAAATAAATACAATAGTCTGAATTTGAAGAGGAAAGTAGAAATTTCATGGGATTAACACTTAAAAAAAACCTTTAAATATTCAAAGTGATTGATAGGTTGACCCCAACAGTGATGAATGCAAGAAAAAGTATCTTAGAAAAATTAAATCATACGGAAGAGACATAAAACCAAAATCTTTAATAAAATTCATCTTTGCATTGCAAAAGACGCCTCACTGAAAGAGAGTCAGTTAGTACGGCTTCGTTTAAACTATAAAATATCTTTCAAGTAAAAACTGAGAATTTCTTTAAAATTAACTTAGTACGTGAGTATAATAAAATGATGAGTACTTTGATATTGATCGCACTTCCCCCTCCTAACTCCTTCTTTCCTTTGTAGTTTGGACTGAAATGTGACACTAGAGTTATATGCATAACTTGACCTTCCGGTTATTGACAACCCAATAGCTCTGAGATTACAATTTTTTTTTCATAGTATCAATTTTTTGTCACTCGTCTTCACAGTATTCAGATATAGGCTTAATGGCCGTTTCGTGGCCTTGGCGCCAGTGGAACTCAACTTCAAAAATACAAGAAGCAAAGTTGATCAGAAATGCAGGCGTGAGAAGTGAAAAAGTTGAAACTACGGGAACAAGATCAGTAGAATATCCATCTACGAAGTACAAAAAATCATTTGATTTAAAACTGGTTAGTAATAATACCAAAAAAAAAAAAGGGGGGGGGGTCTTAGTTCTTGGTATTTTTAAAGGTATATTTTTTTGGAATAAACAACATTTAAATTTTTTATAATTTTATTCTTTTTTTCTTCGCTTAATTTTGTAGTACTTTTGAGAAAAAAAATTTTAATATAGTCGATTTATTAAAATAAAATTTAAGAAAAGTATTAATTTTTTTTTTTTTTTTTTTTGATAAATGATAGTTTATTTTCCTGCAATTCGTATCAATCACAACGAATAAAGTTATTATTATTTAAAGAAACTGCGAAAAATCACTCAAAGAGGATCCATTCACAAATTAATTTAATCTATTAATTTTATAAACGATCACAAGGTGTCGACACATTTCTGCAAGGCACTACAGAAATGAAAAATAGTTTTTTTTTTTAAAAAATTATAATAATCAAATAGTATTTTTATGAATGCTTTTCTAAATAACTGCAAATAAATATATTGAGTTTTTTATACCCGAAATGCTGCTGCCATTTTTAATCAATTAATTTTTTGCACAGAACTTATGATGTTTTTTACGCTTAGAGAGAAGTGTAATCTACTTGTTCCATTTAAATACCGCAAGCATTTTCCTGGTATTTAACCTCAATTATCTAGTTATCCTTCATTAGTGTGTATTTTGGCCAAGGTCAAAAGAACAAATAAATGTTTACGAATATTATAGCAAATTATTCGTGAGAAATATGAACATCACAAAGTTACATTTTCAATACTATCAATTCTACATATACAGGCTTAGTGATTTTGAATTATTTATGTCTTTTAATTAGTTTGAAAAGTGTGTGTTTGTTATTACTTTATATCAGTAATCACTCCATTTATACGGATAACTGGTTCCGCAAAAACATCTCTTAAATGGAACTATCGCAAACCATTTGAAATAAAAAAATCTGTTTTGCATTCTCAGTTGTTACTGAGGGAAAAAAGTGTTAACTAGAAGTTACAATTGATCACTTCACGATTAATTGCAAACAAGTTTGTATTATTACAAAATAAATTACAAATGGGAATTCTCGTATTTTTTATATTTAAAGCAGATTACAACAAATGGAGATGCTGTGTTTGCCTTCAATTTGTTATTTGATTCTTTTAACTGTATGCTCTGATTCTTTCGAATGTGTTAAATATAACCTTGCTTATTTAGAAACTTATAAAATCAACTCTGTAAATTTTTGTTATTTTCTCTGGTACATTTTCGCGTATTTGTTTTTATTCCTCTCTCACGTACTTAAGGAAATTAAACATCGTTATTTCGTAGAAATATATGACCAAAACAATTAAATAAGGGAATTATTCTATTTTTCCCAAGTTCCACTTATGTCAAAAAGCAATATCCTCCGTTTCCGTTACAGTAAAGACTTTAAGCAAAATACTTTTTTAATGACTTTGAGATACATTTTCGGTAAATATATTATTACGAAATGCAAAATGATTGCTTCTGCCTTGAAAAATGCATAAATACTACCCAATGCGTATAGGTGTTTCGAATGAGATAACTATTGTGGTGTTCTTAACAACTCCCAACTTAAAAATTATTTTTATAAATACGGCATCGAACTCACAGAGACAGAGATATCTCAATGAAGCTGCAGGCTCGAGCCGTGTTCTCATTAAAAATCCATCGTGAAGAGAAACTTCTGCACGTCAAATTTATCAGGTTGAAAGTACTCACGTTGGCTTGGCGTGGAGGCCGTGGTCACGAGCTTACGTTATTTCAGTCGAATCGTGGCTTCGAGTCTTTATGCCACTCAAGACCCACCGTGTAGTGGGACTGATACATATTGCATCTGTCGAGGTTCCAAGTCCTCCTGTTGATGTGGCGTGGAAGTTTGGAGATGGGGATGCCAGTTAAGCGTCTTTTTCATAGCCATAGATATATATTAGTTGTAATTTTTTGCATCATACACTTAGTAACAAATAAGTCTAAAAATATCTGACGTAGCATGCCGAAATATGGCCTTGCGTCAATAAAAACCAGCTAATCACTCACAGACTTTCTGCTTTCAATAATCAGTACATTAAGACCTCCACTGGAAGATGTACGATTAAATACTTAATTTTGAACAGCGATCAAGTGACGAGGACGACCCATGAGTTAATATTTCAATCTCCTTATTTCTTTCCCTAAGACCTATTATCCTAAGGCAAGATCGTATTTTACGATCCTGAGGTACCCTAGTGATTTTTTCTTTCCCATAGGAAATACGTATATGTTAATGTATATAATATTTATGTGTGTTAAGTTTAAATAAAAATATCAAGAAAAAAAGAGAAAGACACTAAACTGAAAGCATAACAGTTTTATTTTTATAAGCGTAAATAATGGCATTATTTTGAATTTACACTACGGTATTGGTATACACTATTGATTAAAATATCAGCTTCACTATGGAAACATTTTCCTGAAGAAGTAATGTTGCTCCAGGAGCTTCTCAGTATCCAAGTGGTTCGCCCCCTTCGGTCGGCTTCCCTGTCCACTTCCTGTTCTCTGCAGTTATCACAACGTATTTCCTTCATCCATCACAGCACAATGCTTATCTCTCAAGGTTAAACAGGCATTCCAGTCACGTTACGAAGGAAAACCTTAATTGAGTCATTGTAGAGTTTTATTTTCTGGTAAAGTCTTCTGTTTTTCTTTTTTAAGGCATAGTAATCACTTTAACATATAAAACCTTCTTTGAGAGGCGTTATTGTCACTTCAATGGGTAAAGTCGCCTTTGAGGAGTAATAATCATTTTAATGGATATAAATCCTTCTTTGAGGTATAATAGTCACTTCAATTAGTAAAGCTTCCTTTAAGGCGTAATAGTCGTTGCAATGGGTAAAGCCGTCTTTGAGACGTCATTTTAACTAGTAAAACCTTTCTGAAGGTAAGCATTCACATAAAGAAGCAAATCCTTCATGAGGTATTTTGATCCACTTTGTCCTTTCATAAGGAGTTGTATCATTAAGCCTTATGTAAGGCTAAATACCGTATCTGAAGAGAGAGCCCACATATTTAAGTATAAACATCAATGAGAACCCATATCTGTATTCATATGCAAAATTATTGTTGGTTAAACGCTTTCTTTGATGAAAATAAAATATTTCCAACACATTGGTGTCAATTTGAAGACTTTCGCTATTTCAAATCACTGTAGGTTTTGATTGATATCCTTCACAAAGATTTTGATTTCAGATTCTGAAGAGGTTTTTTTGCCTTGCAGGAATTTTGAATTGGATTGTTTTAATTATTCAGTTTATTTTGATTTGTGGTTTTAAACGCGAATCAATGAAGAGAAGAGAGCTGGAAAAAATCCTATAATAGGAGGAAAATCGTCTCCACAAGAAAAGGATTATTGATGTATGCATAAGAGAAAGGTTTCAAGTCTCTTGGCGCTTCGCTGATGTTTATTGTTTTATACCACAGCAAATCAGTTAGTTCTGGTGTATAAGTTACGTATAAATATATATATATATATGTGTGTGTGTGTGTAATGATTTTGATAATTTTGTAATTAATAAATATAATGAGTCGAGGCGAAGTTCTAAATTACTAGTTTATTTCACTTTCGCTGAGAGAGAGAAAGAGACCATATCATATCCAAAGGACTGGAGATATAACTCCGCCATCTGAAGTACAGAACAAGTGTGCAGATGAGCCAGAAGAGGAGGAATTTTCCATAACTTTGAGTTTTATAGAATGAATTTTAACTCATTTAATTAGACGTAATAGATCACATGGTCTAGATGTAGGGATTCTTAGGGACTTCAGCTGCAGACAGAAAGTCTAGTAAGGATCATCACTACAGGTCTGAAGCCGTAGGATCTGCTGACACTGCCGATTTTAAGAACGCGGGATTGAATAAATTAAGTTAAAAAGGAATGATATCGGAAAATAAAAATGAACGCTTTGATTTTAAATGAGAGCATGGGAAAAATTAGGAAATAAATTATTATTATGAGAGAAACTAATATGAATAAAAGTTAAATCATTATATATATATATATATATATATATATATATATATATATATATATATTGATTAACTTTTATATATTAATGATTTAACAGGACATATTTATGAATAGGAGAAATTAACAAAAAAATAAGATTATATATTATTAAAAACCATTTACCTTACCAAATCTTAGGACTTCCAGATATAATAGTCTTTTTAATTTAATTATTGATTGTAATAAAAATAGAATAATACAAAATGAAAAAAATATTACACATTTGCATACCAAAAATGAACAACAATTATCTTTACATGCATTAGAAGAAACAAGAAAAACAAAAGACACTCAGGGTATATATTCAATACCTCAGAGGACATTTTCCCACTTTGATTGTGAAAGAGCTATCTGATTCTGTGTTGTCTCTTGTATCTGAATATTCGCATGTTTTTGCTAAAAGTAAATATGATGCTGGTCAAACTCGAATAGTAACCCCTAGAATTGTAATGACTACTGACTTACCAGTCTCTCAAAGAGCTTACAGAATATCATTCATTGATGAAGAGGAAATTAATAAACAAATAAGGAATTTATTGAATGCAGAGTTAATTAAAGAATCTAATAGTAACCATTTCTCCCCTGTAACTTTAGCCTATAAAAGATATGAAAATAGAAAAAATAGATTGTGCATTAATTATCGTAAAGTGAATGCTCTGTGTAAAACTGATGCTGAACCTTTACCAAAAATTGATACTTTATTAGGCAAATTAACCCATGCTAAAATTTTCTCAACCCTGGACCTTGTATCTGGTTACTGGCATGTACCCCATCATGAGAAAGATAAATATAAACTTGCTTTTGAGACCACTGAAGGCTTATTTGAATTCCGGGTTTTACCTTTTCGCTTTAAAAATGCACCAGCATTATTTAATCGCACAATTTGCAATATTCTAAGCAAACATAAATTTTCCAAATTTGCATGTCACTATTTTGATGACATAGATGTTTTTTCTGACTCTTTAGAAGAACACTATGATCACCTAAAACAAATTTTTATCATGTGTCAAGCAGAAAATATTAAATGAAAATTTTCAAAATGTGTTTTTGCACAAGATAAAATTAACATTTTGGGTTATGATGTCACAGAAGGATGCATCTCTCCAGATAAAATCACAACATTGAAAGCATCAGGGAATTACAACCTCCAAAAAATGTAAAACAACTTCAAAGTTTTCTTGGTACTATAAATGTTTACAATAAATTTATTGATTGTTATGCTAAAATTAGAGAACTTTTAAACAATCTTTTTTTTAAAAAAAGATCAACAATAGGTATGGACAAAGCAATGTCAAAAATCTTTTGAAGTGTTAACATCTAAATTAGTAACTGAACCTGTTTTGCAATTATGTGATCTTAAATTAGACGCTTCGGAAAAAGCCATTGGAGCTGTTTTAAAACAGATTTTAGTTCTAATAAATTATATCCTTAAAGGAAATATGGACTTAAAGAAAATATGAGCAAAATTATTGTATAACTGAATTGGAATGTTTGGCTATAGTAGATGCCCTTGATAAATTTTATTATTTACATGGGGAAAAAATTTATAATTCGAACAGATCATGTTGTTGTTGTTTGGCTAAAAAAGGTAAAAAATTTAAGGGGTCGATTATTTAGATGGTCTTTAAAATTAAGCATATTTGATAATGCAGTTATATACTTAAAAGGGACAGCTTTATGTTGAAGCTGACATGTTATATATCAAGGCATCCTACAGCCCAATATATCCAGCACACTGTGCATTTACTTGAGCTAGATGAGATAAAACATTTTCGAAATTTTGATACATTATATAATTCAAAATATAAAAAAAAAATGATGATGTACTTGTACTCAAAAAGAAAAATTTATTTAAATAGTTGTACCTTTTTCTCTCGTGAAAAAAGTTTCGCAAAATGCTCATGAATAGTTTGGACATCCAGGTGCTCAAAAAATGATAAACTGAATTACTCCCCAAAATTATTAGCCTCATATTAATCAAGATATCTCAGCTTTGGTCAAACATTGTCAAGTTTGTCAACTAAATATATATATATATATATAATGTGTGTGTGTGTATCCTTTTTCTAGTTAACATGAATCTCTTATAATTTTTTTTACCACTGTAGGCATTTTGGGTTTGCCTACAGTGGTTAAAACGCTAGGGTCGGCTATGATGGATTATAGATGGAGGGCAGCAATCGGTTCGGAAACGAAAAGAATAACTCCTTTTCTTCTACCGTTGTTAGTAGAAGAAATACGTGGAGAGATTAGTCTTGAGTTTTAATGTAATTTTCGTTTAATGAAAGGTGAAGTACTAAACAAGCTGCCATAAAAGGGGAACAAATTAATTCAAAAAACTATTGAAGAAAATTTAAAAGTTTATGTTGCATGCACCGAGCGGAAATAATGAGAGGTTGTAGAGCTGAAAGGTTGGATTGCTATCAGTCGGTGAGAAGAGAGTAGGATAAGCGAAAGAGCAGTAGCTCCCCCCAGGTGAGGGGTAGGATGTTGAATGGGGGAAATTCTCGTAGGCATTTAAAGTTGTGAGAAAAACAGCGTAGTTGAATTAAAAATGAATCTTAGATTTATGATGCTTCATAAGACATGAAGTACTTTTCTGGGTCTTTTGGTGAGAGGATCAACAGGGTATTGATCTTGTTCGAGGATCTGAACATTAAGATTATTGATGTTTGGGATATTATTAAGGACTGATATGTCTGGAAGATGTTTGCGAAAGGTGGTTATTTTAGGAGCTCTTCAAATTTAGGTTTTTTTAATGAACCACCGTGCTTTGGAAATGACATGTAGAATGGAATTTTATACATTTTCAAGAATTTGGATAATTGACTTAGCGGCATATGCTTACACGTGGTACGCATAGCTAATAAATGGCCGCAAGACGGAAGTATAGAGAAGCATTTTGTTTTCTAAAGACATTTTAAAATTCTTGCAAATTAGGAGGTAGAGATTACGAGGTAAGTTCCGGAATTTTTTGCATTTCTGTGTAAGGTGTTTCCAAGTGAGTTGTTTTGTCCAAAATGTCACCAAGTTATTTTGTTCACTGAGACAATGGAATTTGTTTATTATGAAATGTAGAAGATAGGATAATTTTTCTAGAATTTGTAAAAAAGACTATATCAGATTTCTCAACATTGATTTTAATTTTCCAGGTGTCGAAATACTTTTCAAGAATTTTAAAATGTTTATTGGGGAGCAAAGGTGACTTACTTTGGATTTTGAAAAGGGTAAAAATGGCGGTATCGTCAACATACATATTTAAATTTGTGAGAGAGTAATTTGGAATGTCGTTAAGGAATGAGTGTATTCATCTGATGGCTGCACTGGTATAAATACCAATAATGCTGATGCGCAGCAGAATAATTGTAATTTGTATAACTCAGCGCATTCAGAAATTAGTTATTCTGAAGTGCCCCCTTCGCCGCCTTATTGCATAGTGAGAAAAAGAAAAGCAGTTTAAGGACGGCCGCTACATTCTCCTACCGGAGTTTGAAATTTATCTGACTTGAAAATGTGCTACTGGTTTAGAAGTACGACCAGAATGAGTAATGACCTTGTTGAGTGCATCTGGAACCACTGTTGGTTGCATGTCTGGGGCCTCTTGACAAAAGATGCAGGTTTCAACCTGTCAGTGTAGACAGTTATAATTTTGCCAATAATTTATCGCTCAAAATTTTTTGTCAGCTTGTTTGTTAACTTGATAAGATTCATAATATGGTTGCTGTAATGGTAGTTTTACTCTGTCCAGGCGTACGAATAAGTATGAAAATATTTGTAACTCAAGGTAAACAAAATTCTTATAAGTCGTTTGTTACTGGTACAGATCGAAATGTTTGCTTGATACGACTGAGACTTGCCAGAAACTCTGAGTTTCCTTGTGACTCAAGAATTGCTTAAAAAACTTCCTCGGCAGTCTAGGCGATGTCTCGTACACTAGGTCAACAGAGGATGCGCCCATAAACGTTTTGATACTGGAACGTATAGCTAAAAATACAGGGTTTTTATAATTAAAGTGGCCCTATTCAGACCCCTTTAGAACTCATTCTACCTGTTGAATTTTGATGAAAATTGATATATACGTTTTATGGGATACGATTTTTGCAATAAAAATAGCTCAAATTTAGACCATCAGGGGAAATTGTAGCGTCAAAAGGAAGACAAAAAATCTGCCAGAATCATTAAAATTTATTCAATCACTGAATGTGCTCAACGTGGGCTCCATTTACTTCAATTACGTAAATTAGCGCATTATAGCGTGTTCAATGGTAGCGCGAAGAAACTCTCGCGGGATAACAGCAACATGTCGTGTAATGCTGGCTTTCAATTCAGATAAAGTCCTAATTCTTCCCTCATAAACACGGTATTTTAGGGATACTCAGAACCTGAAATCACAGTGATTTAAGTCGAGTGAACGAAGGGGCCAGGCATCCCGAAAATCTCTGGATAATGAATGAACTCCATCTGAAGAAGAAAAGTGTGCCTTCTAAGACCGCAGAAATTTTTTATGGCCGCGCGTCATAAACTTCCATTCTCGCCAAAAATTGGCAAGCAAAATCAAAGTGTGTTTGGTGGTCTTGAGGTTATAACATTTGTATTACGTGGATATTATACGGGTATCATTTTAAAATTGATCGCAGAACTTTTTACAGTTGACCACGGAATTACCAACTCTCGCGACACCAATCGAGCACTTGTTGAAGAGTAGCTGGAACTGGAGGCTCTTTCAACCACAGCGGTAGTGACTTCTTCGACAATTTCATTCGAAACTGATATCCGCCCTCTTCCTGGCAGTACAACCAAGTCTCCAGTCTCTTCTAATTTCATAATCATCATCTTCAAACCCTTCTTCAATTTAAACGACGATATTAACGTATTACAGTAAAGCTATTGCTACGGTTCTGATAAAACAATTTTATAAATATAACTCGATCTTTCTTCTGTAAGGGTATTATTAGCGATGACTAAGGCACGCAGAATGATTTTCTGGCGCTGACTACAAGTCTCTTTAAATCTTTGACAAATCTACGAAAGGAATTTTTGAAAAACACCATTTTGTGGTCAAAATTTGATCTATTTTTTTTACTGAAATCTTTTCCCCACGATCCATATAACGTATATACCGTTTCATCAAAATCCGATAGGCATAACGGGTTCTACAGGGGTCTGAATAAGATCACTTTAATTATACTCATCCTGTACTAAGTGTAATACTTCCACCAAACTTGCAGCACAAGGGACATACAGTTTCTTTAATCAGCCGATATATTCATTCAATCATATCATTCACCTCAGGGTTGTACGCTGTGGTACGATATTTGCCTGTCCGAGCGATTTAACAACGTCGTGGAACAAATGGCGAGCACAATTTGTTCTTCGGTCGGTCGTACTGACCTCGGGTAAACCAAATTGGGAAACTCATTCTTGAAAGGAAGAATGTGCCACAGTCGGGGCTGCCTGATCACTTATGGAAACTGCTTCAACCCATCTTGTGAATCGATCAATGCATATAAGGAAATGCCTGTAATTCCTAGAAGGAAGTAATGGTCCCACAACATTGATATGATCGTGAGTAAATCACGTATCCACAAGATCCTATCGGTGTTTTGGTATGCCTATGCACCTTGGATTGTTGACATGCTTGAACAAGCTTTGCACCATTCTGCTACATTCTTAGCCCTATTCTTCCAGATATATAGGGGTCGCAACAAATTCAGTATACCCTTTTCACCAGGATGTGATAAGGAGTGGGTAGAATCGTATAACTTTCCTAAATTCCCGAGGTACGTTAGGTCCAATCTTATTAGCCGAAACGCCCCAAACAATGTGCATTCATGATCGACATGAAGAAGCTGCAAAATTAAATATGTGTTAAATTTCAGTAAGGTAGGCATTTTTTGTTATTTGAATATGGAGAAAGTGAAACTTTTAACAAAGAAAAGAGGTTACTTGAGAACTTCTTTAACAAATACCATACGCAAATCCGAAAATATGAAAATTGTTGATAACTTAGATGCACTTGAAGATTTTTTTAACTTTAATCATAGAAAACGAAAAAGAGCTTTTCAAGCTCGATGAAGAAATTGAAAATTTACTTGATGATGAGTCAGAACAACAAATCGAAATCGAAAACACTGTGACGTATAAAGATAAAATAACTTTATCGAAATCGAAAATAAATAGATATTTAAAAAACAGACAGGAAACTATTTTAACCAACACAGATCTTAAATCAACGGAAGTGAAGGGAAAGAACGAAAATCAGCAAGTGCGACTTCCGAAATTAGAAATTTCTAAATTTTACGGCGATGCTAGTCAATGGATTAGTTTCTGGAACGCGTCTAGGGTCACAATTCACGATAAAAGTTCATTTCTGAAAGTGGAGAAATTTAATTATTTAAAAACATACTTATAGAGGGAGCTGCCGCGAGTGCGATAGAAGGTTTTTCAATTTCAGATACAAATTATGACTCTGCTATAGATATTTTAAGAACTAGGTTTGGAAGACATGACATCATTATAAATACGCATATGCAAATTTTTTTTTAATATTTCTCCTGTTTCATGATCTAATAATATTTTTAGATTAAGAAATCTGTTTGATAAAATTGAAATACAAACTCAAAGTTTATGTTCTTTAAATGCGAAACCAGAAAAGTATAACAATATGTTAATCCCTGTAGTATTCAGAGTTATTCCAAATGAGTTAGTGTTAGAATACAGTCGTAATAACAATGGCCAATCATGTTGGGATGTTAATAAATTTTTGGATTTCCTCAGAAATGAAATACAATCTCGTGATAGAGCTAATATGTTTAATTGTAATGATAGATCATCAGCCTATGATCAAAAATGTAATTACAGTCATCCCAAACCATGCAGAAAATTTTTTAATTATTATCCACCCACCATGAGACTAAACATACAATCAATGTTTCTTCATCTGTAGTAGTCTGTAAGAGTTTCTTATTTGCAATTCGGGAAAGCATGAATCATCGGAGTGTTTCGATACGAGTATTTCTGAGAAAAAAGAAAAATTAAAAGATCTGGGTAGATGCTTTGACAGAAAGCACTTAGCTAAGAATTTAAGGAATAAAATGAATTGATAAAATATGCCACAGTAGGAATCAAAATACTTTATTATGTACTATAGAAAAAAAGAACTAGGGAATTAATGAACAGAATTATAAAAATGAAAATCATTCGTCGACAGTTAATATATCAACAAATGTTTTATGAGAATAACAGAAAATGCCGGATAAAAATAAAAGTTGTTTTGATTCTTTTATCACTATTCAAGTAGAATGCGATAATAAAACATTAACTGCTGTTGTGGATGCTGCAACTCAATTACATACAATTAAAACTAATATGGTACTTGAACACTATCAGAATCTGTGCGAAAAGGTTATAAGGTCACTGCTCCATTAATAAATGTGAAGTTAGTAATTTTAAGTTCTGAGTTTAATATTGTATATACACCTGTTCTGAGTTTAATATTGTATATACACCTATTACAATAGTGAGTGTAATTGTAGATAATTTAGTGCATGCTATTTTATTAAGTTTGAGTGCTTATAATGATTTGATTGCAACTAAAAATAATTTTGAAAGTTATGTAAATAATCTTAATATTGATAAAATCCAATTATCTCATGAGAATATTTCTGTCAAACCTGTTGAGAATGCAATAGTTAATATAAACCCTAATTCTATACAAGGTAGTAGGATACCTATGCACAGTGCCATTTATTCAGTAAATAAGTTTAACAAGTGCTGATATGGACAGTGGTAATGTCAATAATGATTTAGTTTCGGATTCAAATAAATTTCAAATAAAACAAGAAAATGATGAAAGCATATCCAAATATTGGCAATATGCAAACATTCTTCATATGGTTTTATGAATAAGTTCCTGTATCATAAAGATGGGATTTTAGATGAACCCGTCTGCCAGTTAGTTGTTCCTAATGAGCGCAGAGAACAGTTGTTAGAACTCCCACGTTCCAGTGTATGGGGTGGGCATCTGCAGAAAAAGAAAACTTTAGAACAATTAAGATATTAATTTTTCTGGTCTAGCATAAAAAAAGGATGTGCAAAATTTTTGCGACAATTGCGTTTCATGCCAGTTACAAGCCAAAAAGAAACTTATCTGATGAAATTCCCATAACTCCTGTAACCCGACCTAATGAAACTTTCCAAATTATAAATGTTGATATAATAGGCCTCATCGAATCTAGTAGTAGGGGTTACAAGTTTATACTGTGCGCTATAGATCAGCTTACTCGATGGCCTGAAGCCCTCTGTCTATAGAATGTAATAGCAAAATTGACTTGCAATACATTGTTACAAATATTTTCAAGAACCGGTACACCAAAAGTAATTACTACTGATCAAGGTACTAACTTTGCATCCTGTCTCACAAAATAATTTATTAAAAGAATAGGATCTTCTCCTAGGTTTTCTGTTCCAGAACACCACAATCCAATGATCCTGTCGAAAGATGGAATGGTTTATTGAAAAATATGATTATGAGGAAAAATTCTAATGGTTGGGATAAGCATATACCTTTTCTATTGTGGACTTATCGCGAAGTACCTAATCAAACAACTGTTAATCCATTTCAGATGTTGTATGGACGACGTTCTACTGGTTTTTATCGATTCCAAAAGACTTTTGGATTGAAGACATTCCTGTACCCATCAGACAATTAAAATCGGTTACGAATTATCTGAAGATCAAACTTCAACATGACATGAAGCAATACCAGCTTGCTGCCGAACAAGTTGGTATTGCTTCATCTATTAACCAAGCAAACTATTCCTATTATCCTAATCGTCTCAAAAAGTATGAAAGTTTTGAAATAGGTGATAAGGTTATTGTTGTTGCCCCTGATAGTACACATAACATGTACGCGAGATGGACAACTCCTTTCACCATCATAGGAAAGCGAAGTGCACACAGTTATTTAGTTCAAATGCCTGATAATAGTGTAAAACACATCTATCGATATTGACTTTGGCGATATTGAAAACACACCTGTAACAAAACATACTCCAAACGACGAAACTTATATTTAGGGAAAGTTGAATTCTGATAAAAAAAAAAAAGCTGTTATTGATTTATTAATTAAGAACCAAGCAATAATATCTGAAAAACCAAAAATAGCTAGAATTGGTGAACATTCAATCAAATTGATAGCAAATAGTAAACCAAAAATGCAACACCATATCGGATTCCTGAAATTTTAAAAGTAGACTGACAAATAGACGATCTAACTTTAGATTTAACTGAATCCTCTGAAAGTGAATATGGTCACCCAATAGTATGTGTACAAGGTAAGATGGTACAATAAGATTGAGTAGATTTCTGTTATTTGAATTCTCAGACGGAACCAGATGCTTTTCCTGTGTCGAACTCCTCTGATTTGATTTATCGAGTAGCAAGCTCCCAAATCATAACCTTGCTCGATCTTTTGAAGGGATACTGGCAAATCAAAAGGAGTTCTGAATCAAAACAGCTAACTTCATTCGTTAATCATAGAGGACAATACTGTTTCAAAGTTATGCTTTTTGGTCTGAAGAACGCAACCTCTACGTTCCAAAGTTACATTATAAACTTTTAACCCAATATAGAGCGTATGACGAAGCGTACCATTTATGACATATTAATATTTTCAAGTAGATGAAAAAAATCATTTAAGACATCTTGAAGCTGTTTTATGATGCTTAAATGCAGCTAATTTTACCATCAAACTTTAAAGGTGCAGTTTTGGTGAACAAGTGAAACTTCTCGGACATGTTGTACGTTCTGGTAACCATTTACCTGATTCGGAAAAAATACTTGCAATTCAGAATCTTTCACCTCCTAAGACTAAGAAAGATGTAAGAAGTCTCAGGTATTCTGTCATATTACCGATCCTATGTGCCGAAATAGCGCTTCCTTTGATAGAACTTACAAGAAATAAAGCTCCATGTGACATCAACTGGACTAAGAAACATGAGGACTCCTTTGGGAAACTTAAGAAAGCCATTTGTGAAGCTCTCGATTGCATTGCACCAAATTTCCGAGCCCCATTTACCATCTTCACAGACGCTTCTACATATGCAGTAGGCGCCTGTCTTGTTCAAGTTGATGAAAACGGAAATGAAAGGCCTGTTGCTTTCGCAAGTAAAAAATTATCGAAGTCCTAAGAAAAATATGCTACCATAGAGAAAGAAGCTTACGCCATCATCTTTGCGCTAAGAAAATTTGAAACTTATGTATACGGATCACAAGTTCAAATAGTTAGTGATCACAACCCCTTAACATACCTGAAGTAATGTTCACCCTAAAGTGCTCGTCTCCAGAGATGGTCTCTAGCTTTGGAAAAATTCAACGTCACTGTCAAAAATCGGAGTGGTAAAATTCACTTGAACGCTGATGCACTGAGTCGACTACCAGCAATTCATTGGACAGATACCTGAACTACATTGAATTCTTTTCCTGAACATTTAAAAAATAATCAATATTTCTTTGTGCTTGAATTTATGTATTAAAAATGTTTTCTTTTTTTCTTTTTGGATTTGGATCCATCAGATTAACCAGTTCAGATTGACCAATTAATAGACTGGTTTAGCGGAGCAGATTATTGCTATGATATCGCATCAAGAGTAAATAAGTGCAAAGCAATCAATTGGATGTTCACTATGAATGAAGATGTACATAAAGATGAGCCGAGCAGTTAGTGATCTCAGTTATTAGCAATAATGGCCAGCACATTGCTGAACCGATGTTACGAATAACCCTGGGTAGCCACAAAAATGAGTTCTTGATTTTTCAAGTGCACGGTCTTTTATGATTTGCATGAGGCTTCTATGCTGTACGCTACGGAAATGGGAGATCTATCATTCGAGCACTTCATTTTTTGTTTTCTGAGTGATCTACATGAACACTTAAAATCATCGGAAAGAATTGCATTTCACACACATTTGATTAGGGAAACAGACTAGAAAAATATGAAACATTATGATGTTCATTGATGGTGATGTTGAACCTCGTTACATATACAAATTTATGCATGAAGTTCAAAGAGAAAATTTATTAAAATAGTTTAAGTATTGCTATGTTTCTAATAGAGTTAATTGACAAGCCAATATGATTATATAAAGATAAACCCAAGACTAAATGAAGAAATCTTAAAACCCGATAAGCAGTGGGTCTGCGGGTTAGAAACAGGAAGAGCCAAGGACAAAAATATGAATGAAACAAATCATTGCATCAGTTTGCAGATTATAAACGCTCAGATGAACACATTATTCCATATCACAGAGATCTATCTTTGAAATGCTTTGAAGATTTCCAGAGCATCGTGATGCATCATTTCAACCTTTATCTCGGTAAAGTAGAAATGGATCAGTCAGCAGTTTCTGCCAATAATGCAATCTCAAAATAAGGCAGAAAACCACCACGACTTTGCCTTCCTAAGTCACTCAATGAATATCCATTTTAAATGAATAAAAAACTGGAAACAATTGGTATAGGGTTACTATTTTAAAACAGATTTTGCAGGAAACAGTAAAATGGTTTTTTTTTAAAAGAAATAGTGTAATAATGTTCATGAATAGTACATTTCAGTGGATACTTTTTATACCAGACGAAATATCTGTTTTAATTGTGAGTATTATTACGTGTGCAATTAATATCATTTAGCATTATAGATGCATGTTGATCCCACGTGTCGATAAAAAGAAGTCCACTGACTTTTTTGAGATAAGATTATGAATGATAAAATTAATTTTAGAAAAATCTCAAAATTATTATAATTTTGGATAGATAGTTTGTTTTGAAGTAATACCCAATGTCAAAGCCAAAACATTATAAAATGTTCTTCTAAAGAAAATATTTTGAAGTGTTTATAAGATTACAACACGGGATAAGTTACATTATGCCATCAATGCAAATTTGCTACGAAACTTAGTTTTTGAGGAAAGCTTTGGTTTAGAGATTTTTTCAAATGCAAAACATAATCTAAAAAATAAAACCATCAAGTATTGACGAAGCATACAACGTAAAGACAATTTTAAAAAGCTACAGTACATTTAATTAATAGATCCATATTTTGAAAATTCTTTTTAATGAATGGAAAAATAATATATTATCAAAAAGATTATAACATATACCTTCACTAAATTTATATCACATTATAAAATTTTCAAAATCATTTTAAATGTAACAGTTAATAAAACATAGATAAAAAACAAAAACAATGCTTTGAATTCAACTTTAAAAATTATAGAAAAATGAAGTAGGTAACTATAAAATGGATCACTGTCAGAATAATTACCAATTTCAAATGTAACAACTAGAGTAGATGAAACCTGTTTGGTTCCATATCACTTAAGGAAATAAATGTAAGATCTTAATCTCTCATTTTTAAAATAAAACAGTTTCTCAATATAACATCCATACACAGACTCACTGTACGTCTTCAAACAACACAGAAAAATAATATTGTTCATATATAACTAAGAATTCTGATGACTCTAACAAAAAATGAGATAATGCTACCTAGATCCTACCAATGGCCTATGATAGTATTGCATTGTTCGTCAGAGGAACAATATAGTTTCGATAAAATTGGATGCAAAGGATGAAGCTGATTACTTCTCACTATTTAACCACTTTTCCATGTCCAGCTGCTGTTAAGGGATTTCAATTAAAGTCAACATCTTGAAATACTAACACTTGGCCTGCCAATGCTAGCTATTATAGTACATCATCTCACAAAGTATGGTATTTTGGAAGATAAGAGATATAGTTTAAAAACAACATCTAGGACTCATGAGCCACCCATCCAATAGTAGAATATTTTCTGGCAGGATACTCCTTGAAACTCACTCTCCACTTGCTTTCGCTATTTCATTTAACATGGTGGCGTATCAAGTACACTCATGAGATTTGCTACTCACTGTTTCTAAAAATGTGTCTTTGAGGAAAGTTGCAAGGCTGGAAGATTCAACAAGAAATGTATCATCCGTCTTGAGATCAAAGACTTGGCGACAAGTAGTTGACCCACTCAGCACATGACATGCTTGTAAGGTGAGGAAGTTAGGGTGCGCACAAAATTTCCTACATACCATCATGTAAAGACATTTTCTTCATTTATTTGTTACTGTCCACTTTTGTATTATTCAGCAGAGAGAAAAACAATTAGCATGGATCAAGAGATAAATTATTTTCGTGTCCCGTATTTCTGAAAGAAAGTTATATTAGAGATGAATAAAAAGAAATAAGAAAATTAATAGAATCATATTTTCAAGTCTAAACACGAAGAAATCACTTATTCCATTGGATAATCGCTGATCACATAATGAAATAAACTTTTGTAAAAATAATGCCATTCTCTTATGATCACAAATCTTCATTTTAGAATTATCTATATACAAAATATATGATTAATCTTTCTGATATTTAATATAGGGGAATAAGTAGAAGCAAAAAAATAATTTCAGAACATTTTAGAAGTTTAAAAATTAAAATAAACTAGTAAATACAATATTTTCTCTATTTATGACTTAAATTCATGATCATCAATCTTATAAGCACTTAAGTTAAATGATAACTCTCAGAATCAATTTAAAAGTAGTCTGCTTTCAGTGGCCTTGAGTTCTTATGATCTATGAATTTATTATCAAATATAATTATTACATAAAACATATTACATGTATTAGCATTATTCTGGTTAATAGATTGAGAAAAGTTTTTGTTCTGAATTCTAAACTTGGGTAACCAGAGAACTTTGATTTCAGAATAATGCAATGATCAGAAATCATTTACTAAAAATTTGCAAGAAAAAAAAATGTTTTGTACTTAACTATATTGTTGGTATAATACATTGTATACTATACAATATTGCATTTATATATATATACTATGCTATATTGTATGCACCACAAAACATACTTAAATACACACACATATATACATAATATTCTGTATTTCAATCATATAGTTATCATATATCAAACCATCCAAGAATTTACTTATGTAGATTTTCATATTCTTAAGATTTACATCATTAATGAAAATTATACTTCCTTAGTTCTCGTACAAGCCACCAGTATCATTATTTATACAAGGGAGCAAATAATAAACTAGCTAAATGCAATCAATAACTTCCGAGACAGCATGAGACTTTCCGTAACAGTAAACCCAATGCTAGTCTTTCTAATTATACCTTTGCTAAGCGGGTCAAAATTTTAAGTCGTGGACTTAGAAAAGCTGGAAAGGATTATGAGTTGGAAGTAAAGTCGTTTGTAGTTTGTTTAAAAAATGGAAAAAAAACCGGAGTTCTGTTCATTGATAATATTGTTTTAATGGGTAAAAAACACGTTCAACGAAACAATGGATTGAAAAATAGTACAGTTGACTCTTGTCCATCAAAGCAACGTTGTGGTTGCGAGTTCGCGTGGTAGTGTAGCCGACACAAATAGGCCTGCAGGCGATTGGAATGTAACCTGTGAGAAGCATTACACGGAGAATGTGGTGAGTGCAAAAATAACATAATGAAGATCGTAAGAGTGAAGCTCCGTGGTTGCTGAGATAACAGGATATCATATGGAAAGTTATATTTACTATCCTTTCAGAAAAATTGGCATGAAAAGGTTTTCAATTGGGCACCATGTTGCTTTGATGGAACAAAAACAACAGCAGTGATGATTCAGAGCTGTTTATCTTTATTCTGCCAACAAAAAGATTTCTATGCGGAAAAAAGAAAAAAAAAATTTTTTTTGGAAGGGAAAAAAAAAAAAAAAGATTTGGAAAAGCGTTGGAAGCGATTATCCTAAAGGTGATTAACAAAGGTGTTATGTTGATGAATAAAAAAATTTTGCAAATGTTGTTTTCAATGTTAGTCTCGGGAGTTATTGATTGATGTGTTATATGGAGATAAGGGTCCTTACATTTTAATAATGCATTATTTTGAGTTATTAAATATGACACATTCACACAATTACATCCATATATGCTAAATTATTTTAGATAAGATCCTCAACATTCAGCACTTGTAATGTCATACTAAATACCATCAATTATGTAATTAGCGGAAGAATTCTAGGCAAGATATAGATAAATATACACAATGGTTGGTTCTGAAAATGTTTATAAGTAACCATTATGTATAATATTGTGTATAGTAAAGAAGAGATATAATCTGCAATTTTAGAACATTCTTAGTTAGCAAACTATCACAGAATATAAAAATTTTATCTGTTAAAAAATATCTTTCCAACTTTTTTTTTTTTTAATCAAACTTGAAGCGTTTTTTTTTGAAAAATGACCTTACAATCTTTTTCCTCCCCTTGGAATCAGCACTGCACATCCACTCAAATGATCTACAATTTTAATTTTTCAAAAAGCATAAAACCAAAATACTCATTCAATTAATTCATTATCCAATTTTTTTTTAAATTTTAGATTCAAACAAACCTCAGTTATTATCTATATTAACTTCCTAATTATATAGGGATATAAAAATCAAATAATTTCTATGTATTTAGATTAAAAATAAAATTTATAACAAAACGAAAG
>BMAW01020777.1:860128-899158 GCA_019974015.1 Nephila pilipes | reverse complement strand
AAAAAAAACAATGAGTAAACAACTAATTCAAAATTCTTTTTATTTATAAGAATTTTCATGGTATATCTATGGTGCAAAAATAAAGAAAAACTATTTTTAAAATAAGAAATTAAGAATGTTTCTGATTACAAAATTTATTTTTTAAACTAATTTTTTCCCCTGGGAATTTCAAATTCTTTTGCAGTATATTTTTCACATTTCAAGGAGGTGGGATCCTTAAGACTGGATAAATAAGATTACTCTTTTTTTTTTTTTTTTGATTGATAAATACACATGAGAATTGGTATATTTGGATAAACAAGAAACAAAAAATGTCTTAATTTTTCCCCCCAAGAGCAAGTTTAGGTATTTATGAAAAAAAAGTTTCATAAATACATATTTTACTTGCAACAAATTTAATTAACATTACTGAAATAATTTAAAAAATGATATCATAATTGAAAAAAAAATGATAATTGCAAAAAAATTATATGAAACATGTCTACAAAAGAGAACAAATATTTAAGATTTTATTTTATATCCTATGCAAAGTGAAACATATTGCATGAGTATTTGATTACTTATTCAACAATTGAATAATTCAAACTAAAATTAAGTTTTGGATACTTATTAATTTAAATGTTTAAACAATTCTTTGATGTATCAAATTAACAATTAAATATTTTTAAAATAATAATATCCCACAGTATACAATCATGAAACCTTGCTGCATGAGATGAATAATAAGAACAATGGAAGAATACAAAATTTCAATAAACTCACCTTATAACTTGGCGCTTGTGAAAATTAGTTGGAGCAGAGTGAACAAACACAACTAAAAACACTGACTCATCATCATCACAACGCTTGTTGTTTATTAGAAATTCAAATCCTGAGGTATCTACAAGCCAATTCATATCATTTGCCCCTGAACAATAATTTTTAAATCAATTTTTGAAAAAAGACAAAGGAAGATTAATTGTATTAAAAAACAATTCAAAACTTTAATTTAAAAAAAGTGAAATATATAAGTATTTATTATATATACTATTTCTCAACAATATTTATAGTAAATTTCAGAAATGAAATTTCTCAAAATTATTAGGTTTTTCAAAAATAACAGTATATAGTTTTATAAATTTCTTAACTATTCTAAAAATAAAAAACTGTAATAAAAATTTCTTTGCTTTAGTATTTTATTAATACATATACAGCATGAAATATTTTATTCTGAAGATATATATTCTACTACAAATACACAAAATAAGTTAAAAAATATTTGTTTATTCTAGAAAATTTAATAAAGAAATAATTTTCCCATTTTTTACTATATTTCATTTTCAAATATGCATAATATTAATGCATATATTTTAATGTAATAATTATAACTAATTCAAATGAATATTTAATAAGGTTTAAATTCTAAATGTCAAAAAAAGCAATGACTTTTGAAAAGAATCTGGTTATATACATATATTCAACACCTCACTTTAGAATTTTTTTTAAAGTTTGTATAAAAACACGAAACAATTTTTCAAATAGCATTTATCAATTATTCAAGACCAGTCGTTAAAGAAAGGGAGTTTTGTATTTAGTATTCCATTAAATTAATAATTATAAATACTAATTATCACCATAAATTATGAAAAATATTTATATATATATATACATATATATATTTGAATAAGAAAATATTTCTAGTTCTTTTTAATAAAAGATATAACAGAATACCAGTTCATAAATGTAAATAGCATAACATTATCACAAATTACATACACAAATACCATTTAAAAGAAAATACACAGTTCACATTTTTGCTTACAAACTAATAAAAATATCAACCCAAACAAACAGGGCCAAGCAGATATTTATTCAAATATATGTATTTCATATATAATTTTTTTCAATTTTCAAATTATTCAAAAAGTTTAAAAAAAATTTACTAATAGGGGGGAAAATCAATGTAAGAAAATATGGGGGGGGGGGAAACTAGAAATAGGAAAAAAACTCAAATTATTTCTTTCAAATATTGTAAATTCAAAATTAAATATCTAATTGAGTATCCTCCAAGCTGAAATATTACTCTTTTAATACTCTCAATATAAATTCAATTAACTATATATATATATATATATATATATATATATATACAATTTTTTTTTTTTTTGAACATGAGATGACACTTTCCTACAATGGCTCTCTTGTGAAAGAAAAAGAAACATTTGAAGAGATGTCATCAATTTGCCATGGGAAGTTTCTGCAATGACCCCTTTCTGTTGGCGACAGATTTAGTGACTGGGCGAGAAACTTGGGAGATTTTGGCAACAAAGGGAAAAATTCCTGAAAGTGCAGGAACCTAGGCGAAATATCAACTACGAAGAAAGTTAAGGACTCTTCGCGATTTTTTCGGTGTGACATCATACCTGGCCAGGACAGGTATAAATACGGCAAGAGCATCAGTGGTCTGTCTTAAGAGTCTGCTTTGGGAAATTGGTCGGAAAATCGATTGGGAAGCGGCCCGCATTTGGACGAGCGGACCTACTGCGGAACTGACGGTTGCATCACCGAGTGAATTTGCAGAGCTGCCGGTGTCTGCCTTGAAAGTGCAGGATATTATGGCGGAAATTTGTCCATGGTGTGAACTAAGCTGGTGAGCTGAAAGTTGCTGTTACAACTGTCATTACAATTATGTCTTCTTTGTTCCCGTATCTGTGTCTTATCTATACAAATGCTGTGTTTTCCTACTTGTGCTGTTAGTGTCCAAGCTCTGCTGTGAGTCATCCTGAATAATTAAAAAAAAAAAGCGTCATTTGTCGTTATTCTCCATGTTGGATTTGATTTCGCTTCCATATACCCGGAAAATTTTTGTAACTGTATATATACGAGAACAGTTTTCTTTTGTTTTTCAATCCAAACTGTTTTCAATTGATACTTTAAAGAAATATTTCTTTTTATTCCCTTCTGAAATTTAGTATATTTTCATAACGGTTTAAATATAATGCATAGAAATGAGCTATATTATAAATACTCTTAAATCACGATAAATATTTAAGATGGAATACTGTAGATTATTATCCTGATGTAACATCACAAATGCATTTTTTATAAACTCAGCTTTGGAGCAGATATTTTATTTTATGATTGGAATATTTATGTAGTTAATACTGACCCATAATGTTTTCCATTAAAATTTCTCATATCTGTGGCTGAGAAACATATTCATACCATTTCCGTTTCATAACCATTGAATTGCAGACAAGAATTTATTTAAGTTATATTTTTCATTTGCTTATTGTCCTATAGTATTCTGCTCGTCAAATCTAAATATTTCAAATTTTAATTCATTCACAACTATCATACAAATATATTTCAGCAAGAAAAATGCTTCCTATACCATAGTTTTGGGGCAAATATTAAAATTAATTCTCTCATTTTCACATAGAAAGAGAACCTGCTGTGCACCATTCAAATTTTACGTCTATGATATTTGACTTGTCCTTTGAAAGTTTTCGGATAAAATTAAAGTGTAAATATTTCTTTAGATTCTGATGAGAGAAAAGTGTCTATTTTCATTTGAATAAATATCTAATTTGTTGATGATGATTTGAAATACAGTCTTGATTTCAATGTAGTTTCCATTGTTCTGCTGTCAAATTTCTCTCATTTTAAAAAAAATATATATCAAAAAACTCCTTTATAAAACAACTTTCTTAACATTTTTAGAATGATGTAGAATTTTTTTTATGAAGATTAAAAAATAATAGAGCTAATTGTAGATGTGAACAATACATATTTTTATTTAAAATTAGAGTTTAAACAACAGTTTTTAAAGATATTAACCACCAAGATATCAATGTGGATATCAAATGCTTTAATTATGGAGTTTCTCTGTGGTTACATTGTGCTCCATGAAAGAGCACTGACTATTATGAAATATTGAAGCAAGATTTTTGTTTCATCTGTCACACCATATACTAGCGTTATCGTAGATTAATTCATCCTAATAGATTAAGCTCAACCTCACAGAGCAAGGTTTGTTGCTCTTGTAGACCAAGATTTGGAGTGAATGGAATGATCAATCCCATCTCTGAATCTTAATAAAGTATCTTTATTATTACCTCAGAACATGCAGCTGAATGTGAAGTGAGCTGGGAAATAGATTGATTTACATGCGAGTGTAGCTAACCACTCTGATGTCCGACTAAACTGATAGCCAATGCATTACAATAGGGAAGGACCCATTCTAATTTTAAAAAAATCCTTTAAAATTTTTATGACAAAAGTAAATCATTGAATTTCTATTTTTTTTTTTTTTTTTATGAAATCCAACTGACAATTTTGTACTTCAACTTTTAAAGGCTAGTGTATACCATGGCTATTCCTTACATTATTAAGCATTCTGAAACTTTTAAAAATATTTTTGTCCTTCATAAGTCCTTTGTATCTAGATATTTGGTAAATTCAATTGTGGAATTAAAATCACACAAGAGCTACATGAATATATATGGGCGATAAGCCTAATGATTTTGCAAATGAACAATGCTCAGAATCATATAACTTTTCAAGGAAGAATTTTGAAGCTGAGCTGTATTTAGAGTAGAAGTCACTCTCACTATACCTCAATGGAATCGGGCACTGAATTCGAGTGTGTGAAAGTTTAATTTAATGGCACAAGAGCCTAAGCAGGCTATGCTACACTAAACATTTGTTTAAATCATTATAACTATAAAATTTTAAAAAATGGAATAAATACCATGTGATTAAAAAAGGTGAAAGATTAAAACTTCAGATATGGTATAAAAGGCCAATTTGCTTTAAAAAAGCAAATAAGTTATAGTGAAGGTTTTACACCACCAATCACTGAATTCGAAATTCTTACTTTGAGATATTGGCCAAGTGATATATGATTACAAATTTCAAGTCAGTATTGTGCTACAGAAAAAAAGAAAAATATACCTTCTAATAGAGACATATTGAAAGGTTGCGAGTTTGTTCTCCACCAGGTGGCGTTTGACAGTAAGAGCAAAGAAGGAGGTTCCCTGTCCAAGAACATGTAAAGACAGCTGGACAGAGCATAGGTGACCACTACAAACACCACAAGCATTCGGACGCGTCGCTCACATGGACGTACCATTATCATCTTGCCACTTCACCTGAAACAAATACAAAACATTATTAATGGAGGCAAAAATCACAGTAAGAAAATGAAGATTGACTGTATCAAAAACTCATTTCGTTTGTAAAATAAATTACTACACAACACAATATTATATTTGACACGAGTTTGGGATAAATTATTCCTTTTTTAGGTTCCCGTTTTAATTATTCTTTTAAAAAAAATATGCCTAAATACATGGGAAAAAATGAGTCCTAGCACAGGTCTCAACTTCAAAGATAAAGTAAATGGGGGGGGGAGAAGGGGTAAAAACAACTGATTTTGTCACATTTGCTTTTTGTTGAGGTGAATGCTACAACATACACATAAAGTTGGGGAAACAATTGAGTGAGTGTGAACGTGAAGGTAATTGGCGCACGAACCAGATGTGGTGACGCTGCGCCGAACAAGATTTACTGTGGTCCAGACGTGAAAAAAAAGACAAAAATTGGTAAACAAGACAAAGGGTCGAAAATAAAGAAGGATCGCTAGGGTATCCCGGAGATGCGTCACCCGTGTTTACCAAAGACAGTTAACCCCATGGGAAAGGAAAAATCACTAATGAGCCTCGGGGGTCATGAAGCCTGTACCTACTTAAGAAGGTTAGTTCTCTGAAGTCCCCAGATATAATCCCTAGGGGTAGGGTGCCCGGCTATATCCCCTAAACGCTGGGTACCCATTTTAGTCACCTCTTACGACATGTAAAAGCTACAGTAGGACGGGAAAACAATTGAATGGTCCAAAACCGACCTTTCAAATTTATTTTCAGCAAGTACACTACACAACGCAATAATTTATCTACAATATGTACAAACAAAATTAATATTAGGGGCGATATGAATTATTATTAGGATGAATTTCAAAATTGAATAATTTTTTAGCTGTGATCAAAACTACAGGGTTTTAAAGTTTTTTTTTTAATAGAAAGGGGGGCAAAAATCACCATCGAAAATGGAAGGTTCTTTTTAAGAATTGCACTAGCATCTTAATTTGGATCCCGTTGAGTCATTAACAATGAAACAAATTTTGTGCGCTGCAATAAAAATTTCCAAAACTATTAAGGGGATCTCTCACATTTTATGATGACTACGCAAACATTAGGCACTAAGTAAATTTTTACTAAAATAATATTTGTAGCCGTCGTTGCCCCCTCCCCCCACATTTAATTCAAAATAAAAATTAAGTTTCCTATACGGTTTTTATAGAGCCCTTCCCTATTTGCCTATTTTTTGATGTTAGTAAACAGAATTATTAAGGCTATCAATTTTTTAATGTCTGCAAAATTTGAACATCTGTTGTGTTCACTGGTTAATCTTGTCGAAGGAAACTTGCGTCATGGCCTAATAACATTTTAAGCGATCCTTTTTCACATATTAAATATAACAGTTTTACAATTAAAAACGTAGTAAAAGCTAACTGTAGACATTTTAATGATGTTGTTCGCCCCAATGAAAATTTTTATGAAAAATGTTAAAAGTACCTTATAGTTACACATTTTGTAACTATAAGGTATTTTTTTAAAGCCTCTCTATATAAAAACAAACAAACTGAGATCTCCAGTAAGCGGGTGATAGAAAAAATGTACATCAACACATCAAGTGAATGACAGGGCAATTACATTTTTCTTTCTCCAACTTTTCCGTTCTCTAAACGAGCAGTAACTTTATAGTTGATAAACGTTAATAGAAGCGTTCCTCTTTCATGAATCAACATTCATCTCCTTTCATATTACTCATCTCTTGTCAATGCAGAGCTTTTATCATCTTATATAAACTTTTTTCGAGATAGTAATAAAATACACGCATACTGTAAAAAAAAAAGTAGTTATAAAGCAATTTTTACATGCCATACTTTAAAAATGCTCCTTGTTTGAAAGTTGGTACAATTTCTTGGGGGATTACTTTGCATTAAATTTATGACAGTATATTAATCACTGGCGGTTGATTGAATGCTTTAATTAACATCGTCCTTTGGCGACGGACCTCGTAAATTTAAACCACAAGTGATGAGCTGGCACCGCACTCTACACTTCAAACGTGAAAATTTTCGAGCTCCAATAGATATAACGTGCACCAGTCTTAAAGCACCACAAGTTATTAGTGGTATCAGGACTCGAATCAACGACTCCACGGAAATACCACTGGCCAAGAGCTCGCGATCGAGAGCACTTGGCTACCGTTTAATCCTCAGTAGATATTTCGAACTAGTTTTATAAGAAAATATTTGAATGAAAAGGAATAATTTTATCTTAATGGGATTCCTAAATTAGAGTCCAATCAGCTCCATAAATGGCACGGCTCTAATTATAGTTGCTTGAATAAATTATCAATAATCTTATGGGAAATTCAATGATATGCAAGGTGTGGCTTGAAAACCCCGAATTAATGCAATTAAAATGTTTATTACTTTTTATTCTTCACGTTTGTAACACTTATTCCCCACGATCCCTTACACTGTTCAATGCGAATTTTCTACTGGACAAAATAGTGTTGGAAGTCATTTTCTGAAATTAAGTTTATGGTCACCATCGCCTTTTCTTTTGCAGCTTGAACTGTCAGAAATTTCGTATCTTTCAGCGCTGATTTCAGCTTAGCGAAAAGAAAAAAGTCACACGGGTACGGTCGAGTGAATGCACCAACATATGAATCTTGCTCGCTTATGTTTGTCTAAAATTGCTTTGACAGACAATGTGCAGTATGGGCCTGGTCGTTGTCTTGATGGAGTACGTGACTCGTTTTCCACGATTCGCGCAGAATCTGCCGAACAGATTCTTCTTGTCATGGCTTCAGCTACTGCGGAAATACTGAACCGACAGTCTTTTCGGATCAAAACACCGATTTTTTATAAATGTTTTCATTCGTCATTAACGAAGTAGATTGTCTTCAATCTCTTCTCATCCCTCTTTGTACTATATAAACCACACAAAAAAATAATTGCGTGATAAACATTCATCAACACATTTTTTTAAAGCAAAGAATAGATTTCTCTTATGATTTTCAGACTTCCAGAAAATTCACTTAATTTAAAACACGTAAAATTTTTCCACTGTTTGTCTGTAGATCGATCAGCTCGGCTATTTTTTAGCTACAATTTGTATAACCTTTTTTGAAGAAAGAGATACCATATAGATGTTTTAGGACATTCTCTCGTTGTCCATGACATCCTTTAAGATCTATAATTCACGAAAAAGAATTCTGAGCACTCAAAATGTGTATAGATTTTTTTTAAATCAACACTTCTAAAGGCAATTTTTTGATACAAAAAGATTTTTTAATATAAAAAAAATGTACCACCCAGTAAGAAATAAATGTACCTATGATGACAATTTACTGTAAATAATAATTTTTAATAAAGAGAAGATTTTTTTTTTTCAATTCTCCAAAACTTGTTTGATTAAAAACTGAAGCGTGCACAGTTCAACTGTTTAACTTTTGAGAAAAAAATGAGTCAAACGGTGCTTCTACAAAATCCGCAAGTCACCTGATCGTAAAGTGCAGTCGGTGACTTTCGTTACAAAAGAGAACAAAAGCAAAGATGAACAAAAGGTTGCCTTTGAGACGCAAAATCCATTGAACGATTGAGGCTTTGAGAAGGTCAATGCATTTAATACTTATTATATATTTATTTCACTAGAATGTTTGGATTAGATACGGAAAATGAAACGTTCCAGTTTGAACTTTTATTTGCAAGAGATCATTTTCTACATCTCATAGTAAGATTAGCTGTAGGTTCAACCCCTTTTTAATGGGACAAATTTAAGATGTAACACTTTTTTCTTGTATAAGTTATTTCTGTAGTAATCAAAAATAACGTGAGAAAAACGTACAGCAGAAAATTCATATCGCTACTGGATTAATTAACGTAGATTATGCGATAATATAATGTAACTCGCGGGTTGGAAACCATGGACCACGACTACCGTCGAAGTCCGATTGCATTTTTAAAACAGAAATAACGGGATTAGACCAGATACTTCACTAGAACTATTCCAGGAATTAGCTCACCAGATCTAAAGGAAAACATCGGGAGTTTCCCGAGAGTATAATCCATTTGCATAATATGAAAAGAAAAACACAATTCCATGATATTCAATACAACCATCGATGCTTCACGCATCAATCATTTAGATAGGATTCAGAAATAAGAATTCTTCAAATTTTCGACGGATTGGTCCATGGGGTTATTAAACACGATACACAAAAATATAAATATTGATTATTCAATTTCTTCGTTTTCCATTCTACCGGCTTCTAGCGAAAAAATTTTGCACTAATTAAATTTTTTTTCAAATGATAAATCAAGTTACTTCGAAGCAAAATCGTTATAACAAATCGTTATAACTACTGTCCAAAGAATTAGCAACTAGCAAAACACCACAATAGAAATATTCTACTAAAATACGGTCATGAAAAAATAGCAGCTAATTTCACCCCTTACGAAGTTGATGAGGTTGTTAAATCATTACAGTACGCACATAAAATACGTGTAAACCTGAATTGCAGAAATTACAGGTAAAAAATATATATATTCATGAATATTGAGGTTATAGTCTTTTATTACAGAATTAATTTTTAAAATCGTTCCAGAGCACGAACATTTTCAGAACAGTCCTCTAAGTACAGAGAAAGACTTGTCAAACAACATGTCTATGTTTGTTTGCGCCCTCCAACGATTTGTCGATTGGAACACACGCACGCACACTCGACAACATTTTTATTTCCAGAAAGTAAAACGAGTAGCATTTCGTCAAGTCTTGCTTTTCCTTTTCCATTGCAAATCTTCTCTCAATTGGATAACCAACAGCTTAACAAATTTGAAATGATTTAAAGGAGTTTCACGTTTTTCTTAACATACTGTTTTAAGTAAAATATTAAGTATTAACTGCATGAATGTTGATCCCCCCTCCTCCCCTGAAAGCCATTTGGCGACAGTTTACCACAATTTCCGCGTATTGCTGTAAAATATGTACATTATAAAAATGATTCATATATATGTGCGTATAATAGACATGTCTCCGAAGCAGAGTCTTTAGGACATTAAGTGCTTAATTGAAGTTCATTTGAAGTTAGTATAAAAATGTGCGATGAATACGTTACAGGAGCTTATCTGTATTTGTAGATCCGTATTCGATATTTTCAACACATTCGCATATATTTGAAATATACGAATTGCGTGAATTGAATATGTGCATGAATTTATAAAGGATCCGTCCTGTGAATTACTTTGAACATAGACTTCCTTCAGCCGCCATCTTAAATGAATACTTGAACCTATGGATTTATAATTTGGTTGAAGACATAAATTCAGGCGTGTGTCATGCGATGAGGCAATTATAAAGACGCTACGTTAACCATTACACACAGGAGACAAGGAAAATGCAAAAGACACTAACGGACCAGCGAAAAAAAGAGAGAACTTCATTTCCTAATAATAACGTTCTTAATTAGTGAGTTAGGCTTATCTCATTGAAGAAACAGCATTAGCAAGCAAACTCCCCAAAAGCAAAGGACAATCTTTAAAAAGAGGGACACACCCTGTTGCCAGTTAATAAGTCCCCAAAGAGACAGTCAACTGCTAGTGCCTCTAAGTAGAGAGGTAATAAGAGTTAATATTTCATGCTACTTTTGTTACGGATATGCATTTCTTTCATTAATTGGAAGGAAAAAAAAACATCCAATCATAATATAATTATACGCATTAAAAATAAGTAGATATTACCAGTTTCATAAATTGCCATTCTTTTCATCGATTTCGAATACTGACCTTCTTGCATCATAATAAACGTCTGACGTTAAAAGTTTTATTTACGTAAAGATATTTTAACGTTTTGTGTTCATTTTGAAACGATAATTTTAAAAAATCCAAAAATATCGGTTAAAAATACAGAAATTTGAAAGAAATAAAAACGCTCAAAAATTATTCTTTACAAAATAATTCGTTCTCAGAAAATCCAATGAGATCTTATGAAATTTTGCTACAAAATCATGAGAAATAAATATTTACAAGAAGGATAAATTTAACCAAATATAAAAAAATAACTCAAAACATTCCTATTTCACAAAAGGATTTTGTAGATGCTTCATCGTAACCTACAAAAGTAAACATAACTCATAAACACACACACAACCATGCTAATATGGAATTGTACAATCAAATTTCGATACCATACCATTTTGAATTTAAATTCTAAAATAAGAAACAAATATACCGTACACTTTTAAAAATAATTAGATCTTCAAAATAAGACAATTCAAAATTATTTTGCAGCATCAATTGAATCATCCCAAAATTACTTGATTGCTTTTCAAAACTTAAAGAGAAAGATAGTTTCAATAAATTTTAATTTTTTTAAAAAGTTTGGTTAAATCTGAGAATTTTATTGCAAAGTTAATCACGAATGTTTAATATTTTTATCACATCAATGCTCCTTGTATTCACTTCTCAAACAATGGATTTCAAATTTAATTTCTGCTAATCGTATGCCTGAAACCAGTTTAGATTTTGACCATTAGAGAACGAAACATATTTTTCATTCAGCACAAGTGGAGCAACATTATTTATTGAACACTGCAGGCACTGTCTATTTCAGAAGGAGTACAGATATCAGCTTAGCACAGTCCATGCACAACTTATAATTCTGAGCTATTATCAAATAATGAGATTGACACCTGAGGTGGCGTTGGGGAGTGGCAATTAATTAACGAGACTGACGCTGCAACACAATTACGCATGTACAAAACGCCAGCGACCGACAGCTGTTTAAGCGTGCAGCCTTCTCTTTCGAATGCAGCGCATCTCGCTTCTGTAAACAAATCCGTAAAGCCGTAGCCTTCATTCGTATTATTATTTTTTTTTTTTTTTGAAAAATGATAAGTGTAACAATAGTGCAACGAATTGTTGAGAAATTTCACATGAAACTTGGAAAAACCGCTACTAAATGTTGTCATTTATTGAAAGAAATGTACGGTAACGAATGTTATAGTGTACATGTGTTTTTGAGTGGTTTAAGCGTTTTCAAGATGGACGAGAAGATGTTGAAGATGATTCGCGCCGGAGTCGCCCTTCCACGTCAAAAACGAATGACAATATCCAATGAATCGGTAATCTGGTTCGATCTGACAGTCGGTTAAATATTCGTGCGATTGCTGAGACTGTAGAAATTGACAAAGAATTCGTACGGAAAATTTAAAATAACAATTTTAACATGCAAAAAGTGTGTGCCAAAATGATGCTTAAAATTCTCATGTTAAAAAAAGAATCGCAAAAATGTTTAAACTGACATTTTGAATGCCATTGAAAATAACCCAAACTTAATGGAAAGTATAATGACGTAAGACGAATCGTAGTTTTTTACTTGAGATCCTGAAATGAAGACCCAATACATGCACTGGAAGAGCCCATCTTCACCGAGAACCAAAAGAGCTCGAATGAGAGAAAATTAAAATTCAAAGCCTCATGATTGTTTTTTCCCCCGATATTCATGGGATTGTGTACTTTCATTGGGTTCCTGAAGGTCAAACTATTAATCAACATTTCTTACTTCTCGTTCTAACTGAACTCCGTGAAAGAACAAGGGGGGGGGGAACCCGACCAGAATTGTGCAAGGACAAGTCCATCTGCATTGTCAGTCCAGAGGTTTCTAGCCAAGTACAACATTCCAGTATTAGATCATCCGCCTTATTCACCAGATCTTGCGCCATGCAAATTTTATCTGTTTTCTAAGGTGAAATCTGCCTTAAAAGGAACACATTTTGAGTCCGTTGAAGCTGTGAAAGAGAAAGCTTCTACTTTCAGCGTCCTGAAGCGCTGTAGGGAAGAGAAGGAGTGTGTATTGAAGGTGATAATAAGTAAAATATGTACGACATCAAAATAAAATGTTTTACAGCGTCAGTCTCGTTATTTAACAGCCATACATCATATTCTTCTCTCAACATCTACACAAGATCAAAGAGAAAACATATAGACCTGTGGTTCTCAACCGACGTAACACGTACGGAAGAGGGTGTTAGGAGGTGCGCGAAAAGAAAACTTATGGCATCCACATAGCTTTTAAAAAAAAAAAAAAAGAATTTTGAAATATTAAAAAGAATTTTAAAAAATTTCATAGAGATTTTTATTTAGATTGTCTCAGTTGTAAAATTTACTTCCCTATCAATAAATTGATCCTTCTAAAGAAACCATATAATATTTATTGCTGTTTGCTAACTTATTGAACGGGCGTTTACTTCGCTTACTTACGTAAAAAATAAATACAGAAGCAAATTAAATGCAGCTCCAGATTTAAATGTATTAATTGTATTTATCTGTTGAGTCTAATCTTTAAAAATTTTCGATGTGGTAGGGCGGCATACGATTTTTGTATTCAAATATTCCTTTTTTTTCCCCCTTCAAAAATAAAAATTAAAAAAATATTATAAAAAAATAGTTTAATAGAATCCAACTCATTTTTGGAGAAGTTTTCGAATCTACGAAGGAACTGTAAACAGAAAGTATACCGGAGGGTGCATGGATGTTTCTTGGTTGGGAAGGAGCAGTTCCAATTAGGGGTACGCGGACTGATTTAGACTATGTGACATATAAAATCTGCGTCAGCACCCGAAGTCGGCGTTGTTATCATCCAGTCGTGGGCTAGAAGAGTCCTGACGCCACAAAAGGTGAAGATGTAACGTGCACCAGCCTTACCAAGTAGGGGGAATGAGCGTTATATCTGCCGAGGCGTCTTCCCATTAGTGCGATGCGGAAGTTTGCGAAATGGAGTGCCACCTTAGGTGTCATCCTCTTCACTTGGACGAGGTTCCAGATCACGTGAACCGTAGCCATAAGCCCTTTGGGTGCGCCGTGTGTGTCTCTCACGGGGATGTCCTAAATAGGATCTACATGATTAAACTGAATTCTTATAATTCAGTTTTCCAGGCCAAGCTTTCGACCATCGGATTTGCCGTATTGTGGGCAGTGCCTCAGAACTTTAAAATAACTATTTATTCCGACAGTTCATACTCACGTGTTTCTACTGCAGAGTAGCAGAAATAAAACGGCGTTTATTAATATTATTAAAGAAAAATTAGCATCTTTTTCTGATTTTTACAACTTATACTGGTTCAAAACCATGTCGGAGATTATTACGACGAAACTGCAGATTCATTTGCGAAGCTCACTGTCACTAATGGTGAGGGAATGAATGTCCCTGCCCCTAGGTCTCATACAGTTAAGATTTTTAAAAAATAAAGCTTTCTGACTCGGAGTTCTGGTGGTCAACTAGTAATACCAGTAATTTAGGTTCTGTCCCATATTCCAAGATCAAATTTGAATTTTTTTATTCAAATTCTGGTTTTATTACTCGCTTCTTAACTGGCTATGGTCTCTTCGTTTGTTATTTAAATTATTTTAATTTGAAAAATACAAATTTATGACCCTGTGGCTCTGTTGGAGATGCTGACCACTACGCTTTATATTGCCCTTTTATCAAAAGTTTTCATTCAAATTGTCCAGTTGTTGAAGCAAAACCTATTTAGCAAACACAAACCCCCTATATTTTGCACTTCAAGTTTAAATCCTGTATTTTTACTGCTCGTAAAATTACTCAACAATTTTCATAATTGTTTCCATTTTTTATTTCATTTCTGAATATTTTCCTTATAGCATTCATACCTTGTATCAAAGCTGTAGCTGGGAAGACTGAGGGCGAAAGTCAGTATCGGCATCCGCTGTTGGCAGGAAGTCGTGACATCAATGCAATACAGATTGAAATGCATTCCAAAAAAATAAAGAAAAATGCAAAATGGGAAGTAATAGAACTATAACGTCACGCTCTGTAACACTTTCGAAATTCGAAAATCTTTTATATCTTGAATGAATTTCGAAATTCTTTTATATCTTGTGTTCTTTTTTCCAACATGTACTGTTATTTCTTACCCATCATTATTGTGAGGGAAAAAAATTCTTTTTTGCCAATAAATGTTGAGAGCAGGGGGTGATGCTCCGGGGGAGGTTGTAGCTCTGAACACTTTCGTTGATCTCTACCCCCTTGAGCATTCTGCGATTAGCCCTCGTATTGCTTTTAAGTACGGTGCTAATAAAAAAAGAATAAAATAAAAACACGTCAGCAACCAAATGTTACACGGTGATCTTTTGCTTGAGATTACTAGTCCCAAGTCAGTTTCCCACTGGTTATGAATTCTTCATTTTATCAACAGGCTAAAACGTGTCAATTTCTGCTGGAAGACGAGAGCCTCAAAGCTCCCGTCTACTGGCCATTTTTTTTTCGTGAAAGTAATGTTAGTTCTATGAAACGTTTACTACCATCCTCAAATTTAAACTGTTTCATCTATTTGAATGCAAATAATTACATCCAAAAGAGCAAAAAAAAAAAAAAAAAGTGAAGGTTTCTTCAGAATTACATTTTCCTCCCGATTCTTAAAATTATTTTAGAATGCTTCTCAAAAGACCGGAAAACCCATAAACAAATAATTAAAATAGATGTAAGAAAATTTTTAAAAATCGGAAGGAAAATATAATTCAGCAGAAACCTTCACTATTTTTTACTCTTTCGGATGCACTTTTTTGCATTCAAGTAGATACAACAATATAAATTCGAGTACGGTAGTCGAAATATTCCAGAGAATTAACATAACATCTATGAAATCAAAATGGCTGGTAGACAAGGGCCTTAACGATCAAAGAGAAAATGCGATTTTTTTTCCCATATAAAACACGTAAAAACAAGCATGGAACAAAAATACAAAATGGAAAACAAATAATAATATATTTTTCTTTTCGGAAACCAAAAAGTTTATTATATATTTAAGAAATCGATTGCATTTTCTTCTTTTAGATATCGACATGACAGAGTTTTAAAACGACTACGCTTTAAAGTGAATCCCTATAAAATTGATATTGTGAAAAGTAATTAAAAGTCAACTAATTAATTTTCTTTTCACACAAACGGTACTCCAGACATAGATAAAAACCGGATATTGAAACATTCATTTTTTTTTAAAAAAAAATCTAACGACTTTTAGAATATTCAACCGAACAGAGACTAATTTTCAAAGAAGAAAATCTAATTAATTTGGGCTAGACTAATAAAATTGGACAATGAAGGTAAGGGGGAGAGGAATGACACAAATGAAGGAGGATTTATTAAATTTAATCATTGTCCAGACACGAATTAAAAAGAAATCAACGTTCGAAAATGACGACGGAGGGAAAAAAAAAAAAAAGAGAGTTAATCACGCTCGGTCAAGAAACGAAAATCTTCTCTATAGTTGTCAATAAATAAATGATTCTGTTCGTCTGTTATTGTCTGAAACGTTTCGAAGGTAATCTTTTCTTTTCGTTTCGTACCTGTGCGTTTGGAATGTGGCCAGCAACTTATCATTTATCTTGTTTCTCTGTATTCACGGACAGAGCGTTATGATTATCAAACGGTCACTAACTAGCCATTAATATTAGAGAACACGCCTGCGAAGCGTCTCAAATTATAGGGACAGGAAATCACGGGAGTTATACTAATAGAGTTTCGCGAAAATAGTAAACTAGATTGCGGTGGAATGTGCATCTAATTCGAGTTATATGTGAAGCTGCAAATGTGGCCAAATGGTTACGATGTTAAAATATATACTTTATTATTATTTTTTTTTTTTTTAAAAAAAAAGGGGGGGAGAGAGACTGCGCAAGGCGTAATATCCTGGCTAGAAATGAAAGCAGTTATAAATATGTGAACCAAAGCACTATTAATTATTTGAAAATTACGAGTACTCATTTCTCATATAATTACTCATAGAGCTCAGTAAGTTTGATATTCTCGTACCTCAGTTTCTTCATTTCATTAATATCGATAAGAAATGGTTTCTCGAAACCAATAGATTGTCGAGATATATTCGAGTTCACTGGATGATATTCGTGCCAAAATTTTCAATATTATTCATGTCTTCTTAATCCTATAACATAAAACTTATGTATAACATTTGAATGCTGGTCCGTTATGGAAATCTACATAGTCGATCTAACCGCTCTTTCATTTTTAGGGCCTATTCTCGCCTATATTATATTATATATATATATATATATATATATATATATATATATATATATATATTATTTTATTTTATAATAATTTTCTTTCCTGTTTTTAAAATTTTTCTCAATGCTGAAATGTTTTTTTAATACTTTGCGAATTAGCCCTCGAATGAAATGTTGCAAAATTAAGATTCTTACATCATTTGAGAGATGCAAATAGCCGATTTTTGACGAATTTTTAAAAATAGCGATGACAAATGATATCTTAAAAAAAATATATCTTAAAAGTTTTAAATCGTTTCATACAGAAATCTATCGATACAAATGAAAATGCATTCATACGGCAAACAGAATGAGCATTTGATCTTCTTTGAAAAAAAGAAGGAAAAAAAAGCAATTCTAATAATTATTCAAAATATTATTAAATTGGTTTGCATCAAAAACTTTTTATGCTTAGAAGTGGATCGTTCTATTTTTCAATTCGTACGTGCGAAGAACGGGTATAACAGCTAGTGTTTTCAATATAATTCATGTCTACTTAATACTTTACTAAAAACGAAAATCTTATTGATAGATGAAATCCACATCCAATTTCACAAGATTTAAGAAGTCGCTCGATGAAGTAGGTTTCAGATTCCCTTTTAGTTGGTTGGCAATATTTTTTGGTTAAACCAAAACAATCATAAATGGGGAGAGCATCACATCGACTCCTAAAGAAGCTTGCCTTTCCTAGGATTTCAAATTAACATTCATGTCCTATCCAAATGACATTCACTTAGTCAAAATATTCTACAATTTTTACCACATTTAATCACAGAATACCTTTCCTTTTGGTCCTTATAGAAAAAGGTGGAAATGAATGATAAAAAATGTTTTTTAAACTGCTTATTTTAAGTTGATAACATTTTTTTTAAATAATAAATAATCAGTTCTTTGTAGTTTTGGGTTTATAGCAGGATATCTGACACATTTCACACCAAACCAGTTTATATCCACAAGACATTCTTAAAACGTAGGAAAGGAAAATCTGATAAAATAGCAAAAGAAAAACAATTGAAATTGTTGAATAAATTTATTTTAATACGGTGAAGTAAATTTTTCATATATTAACATAGATTATGCAACATGTACCATGATTATATATATATATATGCGAGTGTGTGCGTGTAAACAAGATGTTACATAATCAGAAAGTTTTAAATACGACCAGAAAACCAAGTAAATATAAGGAAAACTAGAAATAGTTTTTCGTTAGCAATCTTAAAAAGAAAAGTAATTCACAATTACGGAAATTTTGTCTATTTTTACGGGAAAACGGAGGAAAACCAGAATTTAATGCCACGTCCGAAGACCAAGAGAGTGATGGGGGAGGGAACAGCAGGGGATGCTGTAGGTGGGGATTAACATTCTTATTCTTCGAAATTTTGAGGCTCCAACAGACATATAAAACATTGAGAAAAATAACTTTTTTAATCACATCACCAAACTTTTAATTTTATGTTTTATTGACGAGATAGAAATTTTATATTATTCAGATGTAAGGAAAATTATTTTGAGCGGTAACTGATTTCCGTAAGATGAATTTATTCAAATGAACTGTTACATTTCCGATTTTCCGAAGAATAAGCTAGTAATAGATCGAGAAACCAAAAAAAAAAAAAAAAAAAAAAATTCTTAAAGAAATATTACTGAAAATGGATGGAGTGTCAAACGGAAATGGAACAATTACCAGGATTCATTCTAGATCTCGTGGAGGGGGGGGGGGGGATAATTGGTTTAATAAGTTTCAGTAAAGGCACATTTAGTTAATACTGCAGAAATATCTTATTTAAAAAATTATAAAACTTTTCTTATTTTCTAAAAAAAGGGTTCATGTATGGATGAACAGAAAAGTCCATGGAGAGTACTTTTGAGATTTAAACAGCAGGAAGGGCGAACCATTCCTCCAAATCTGCTTGGAATTAACTTTAAATCATTACATATCTTACATAATTTACAAATTATTTTTGACTGATCATATCCGTGTTCCATCAAAATATATGCTTCTTATTTCGCGTAAACATTACGATAGGCAACAAATGAATAATTATCAGTATGATATACACTATATATTGATTGATAACTTAATAACGTCACACTTAGTGAGTGAGTGAAAGTAGGTTTTAATGGCGCAAGAGCCAAAGTAGGCTATGCTGCGCCAAAACGTCACACTTAGAAGAAAAACAAGGTATATTGGAGCGAGCTCCCTTCCCCTTCTAAGATGACATTTAAGCTGTCACTATACTTGGACACTATATCATAAAGAAATACACAATTAATGGTAACTTATGCAGAGAAAAAGAGTAATACAATCGTTGATATTCATATAAAATAAACTTATTATCTAAAAATATTTACAAAACTAAAAACTTATTAAAAAATACTCATATAATAGCGATATAGTGAAGTAATTTAACACTATTAATATTTATGACGTTTCCCCAAAGAGCTTTTCGAAGTATAATCGAAACCATTTCGCTCCTATGTTCTCTTTTAGCTACCATTTCTTTCACATTTGAATTACCACAATGAAAACATATTCAACAAAAGGTTGACATCACTTAGCATTAAAGGGCAGGACTTAAAATAAAATTTAAAAAACAATAACATTTAATTCTGATTTAACACTATAACATGGAGCAGGACATTTTAATATATTACTAATTTCCCTTTAAATTATTCAATTTTTCTGAGTAAAATATGTCCCTTCCCTCGATTCCTATTTGGTAATACAAAAAAGATAATTTTAAAAAGTTCAATTTCTTGTTAGAGTTTTTAAAAAAATGGAGTATTTGGTAAATTATTTGAAAACGTTAATGATGCAATACGGTAGATGAATAAACGTACGTGTTATTTAATTACATGAACCTATTTCATTATTGAGAATATTTTAATATTGGGTGAAGAGAGCCTTAAAGGGACACAGTACCCTAGAAATGACCAAAACATTAAAAAAAAATTATTACTTTGTTTTAAATGTTTGATGTTTCTTAATATATGTCCACAGCTTTAGCAACATTATCCAACGAGTTATTTAAGTTTTGTTTAACAATGTGCTAGGTCACTTCATTGACCTTCAAAACTTTAAACTGCTTTTCTCTTGGTTGTTGTGAGTAACACGTTTGATAATTCTGAGTAAGGAATAAGGGTTTAGATCAAAATTATTTTTTAAAATCTACAAAAATAGTTTTTTTTACTGTTGTCCGATAGAAAAAAAAAATCCTAGTTCAACTAAACCCATGCACAGAATTGTAAGGAACACTTCTAAGAAATTGTTTAAAAACATTAAAATTTCTAAAAGTAGCGGTAATTTTAAGACATTGAAATATTTTGAAAATAAAATTTAATAATTTGTTTGCTTGAAAATGAAGTTTTTTCTTCTTTCCGAAATGCATAATTTGCGAGTGTTCAAATAGGGTGCATAACATATATATATATATATATATATACACACACACACACACATAAATCTGACTTTTTGTGGCTGTAAAAAAAAAAACTTTTTTAAATCTAAAATGAGACAAATTTAAATACATGAATTGTAATGACTGTCCTGTCCAAAGGGTTTTTATGCTCCTCTTCGATCGTCTTAGAATAGTCGAGCCCAGAAGAACGTGAATGGCATCGACATCTTCACAACATTCGACGTTTCCGATGGATGCTGGCAGTGTGGAGAGATCACGGGAGAGAAATTAACAGATGCGAGAGAGAGAGGAGGGGTATTTCGGCCGCGCTTTCCATATATAGGAGCCAGAGAAAAAGGACATGCAGTTTCGAGTTACGGGCTAAACATAGAAACCGTAACGAAGGGGGGTACCTTAGCCAAAAACAAAATGGAAACGAGGGAAGAGAAGAAAAAAACCTTACAGGTTGGAGAAGGAAAAAAAAAAAAAAAAAGAAAAAGATCTTCTTTGCTGTTTGGCGGAATCGTATTTTTGGAAGTCGATAAGCAAGTAAGCGCTAAAGGTTAACGTTTGCGTCACAGAAGAGCTGTTTGCCCAGTCATATACACCCGAAAAGAAAGGGGGAAAAGGCTCCGAAGGGGGGGATAGATTGATAGAAAAAAAGGGGTGGGATATATTTGAAGAGGGTGGCTGTGTCATTTATATGTACAAGGTATCGGCGTCGGAGGGTAAAAAGGGCGATCATATTCATATTGAGAAGGAAATGATTTTTTCGCAAGCATTTATAGCAAATGGTTTAAAAGAGGAATGATAAATTATAGCAAAAACCATAATGATTGAGAATAGCAGATATTAGAATTTTTTTTTACGATTAATTTTGCTTTTGGTTCATTATAATCATAAATAAGTTCCGATTTATATAGGTGGGGCAAGGATAAAATAAATCCATTAAAACTATTATCATAACTTATCAGTTATAAATCTTATATGCAACTGGCATCGAAGAAATAATGTTATGATTGAATTTCGTTAACCATTTAGTTTCGTTTGAATAGCTAATCAATCAAAATAGTTAAAAGAAGTAGAAATGAATAACGCGATTCGTTATGGCAACGAAAACCGAATATGTTCCGTTTTTCAGATACAATGTAACGTTTTAGTAAAATTATCCAATTACATTCACAGATTAACACATAAATGTGTGAATACGTTATCGAAAATACAACTAACATAAAAAGGAATTCTTTTCTTAAAAAAAAATGGCGAAATATATTTAATTTTAAAATAAAAATTTTAATGATCATGCAAACTTATGGATTGATTTTGACTGATGCTTTTATATCGTAAGTTACCTTGACCTGTTGTTTTAAATAGTGTAGTTTCATATACCGAGGTATAGTTTTCATATACTGAAGGAAACAGAAATGTCTCCCGTTGTTATTCTCGATTTAAAAGGCAATTTAATTAGCATTAATACAATGATAGTAGACCCGAGACCTGTAAACATTCCAATTTCATGGATTACAGATAAAAAAAAAACATCCCTCTATCTCACAAATATAAAGAGAGAACATGCGTGACAAAAACAGCAATTGATGAAAAAGAAGAAGAAAAAAAAATCGATGATATTAAATCGCAACATCTGACTGCAACGCAAGTACACAAACCATTCAGAAAATCACAACAAAGCAACAAATTATATTGAATTTGGAGTGTTGTTAGTTTTCGATTTTTGTGAAACAAATTGAAAATCTCATTTTTTACAATGTAAACGCAAATAAACTTCTTATCGAAATTAAATTTAAAAAAATTAGTGAATAAACCATATTGATTTTTAACTACAGCAACAATTCATTTTCACTTATAAAAAAAATTTATATATACATCTCCTTTAGAAATTAAATAAGTAACAATGAGTTATTATACATACATTTGTTATTACAAAGTCGAAAGAATAATACGATCAGCACATACATTGTGTTTGAAGGAGGCAAAATCCGTAACTGAATAAATATATAAAACATTACTGAAATTGGAGGATACATTTTCCTTTACGAAATAAAGTAGCAATAAAAACTTCAATTTATTCAGTTCTCCAAAATTCAACAGTATCACATTTTATTGGAAATAATTATTTTTCAAAGAGTAAAAATTGAAAGATATCCATTTACTATGCACTATTTGACAAAAATTTGCTCTTTTAAAGTTGCATAAACTTGTTCACAAATATTTCATTTTTGCATATCAAACATTCAAATAATGATATAAAAGATCAAAGGAAAAAAAAAATTTCGATAAAAAATAACAAATTTAATTTTCTTACATGTGTACAATTTTATTTGAAAATTAATTTTTATTAAACTTAAGCAAACATTTGAAATAAAATCTCGAATGTTCACTGCATTTCTAATGCACTCAACGCCGATAAAAAAAAAAAAAGTTTGCTACACTTACATTTATTAAATGTCTGGATACATATGGAAGCCATAAAATTTAAAGAATAGGTACATAAACACTTAACATCAAAATTACTCCGAATTATACCTATTGTCAAGATGGGGGGTGGGGGGGACTACGGTTTCTTCTTTGTCTTTCTTTTATTTATTTATACTTCGAGAGAATTGCATCCATTTCATCTAAATCCACCTATATTTTGAGTTATGACAGGGTGTTTCCCAAAGCATGGGTCTCTTAAAATAATTAATAGAACATAGCAGTATGGACAGTTTTTCATTGAAAAATAATCTACACGAAATTTAATTTTATGCATAGTAAATATGTTTGAAAAAAACCTTTAAATAAAGCTTTTCTTAAGGAATGGAATAAAAGATATAAAATAATAGTTTTAAACATAAAATCAATATACAGTAGTACCTCCCAATGAAGAACACCCACCGGACCAAACATTTTGTCTTTTAAACAAAGGGGTCCCTTAATAAGAGGCAAGTACATACACTGTTCAAAGGGACCAACAGAATTGTCTGTTAAATACAGGTGTCCCTTACGAGAGGTATTATTGTAATTTATAAAAAAAACTTGAGGCGCTTATCTAAGATACCTAGGTAATTAGCGATACGTTACAATAGCTGCTTACTTATATACGAGATCCTAAGTATCGCCTTAAGCTTTTATAAATTATATATTTTACATTTCAAAAATTATTTTTATGCCTTTTAGTCTATCTTTAAATAAAAGCTTACTTAAAAAATGTTTCTTTACTAATATTTCTTTTTAGTCTGGAAATTTAAGACTAAAAAACAATTACGTGAGTTATATGGTAAACTTTTTTAACTCAATTAAACGTTAAGTGCAAGTGATGAATTTTTTTTTTAAAAAGAAAGTCTACAAAAATGGCATAATTACTAAACACACACCGAAATAACTAAACAAATAAATGATTAGAATACTGGATGGTTATTTAGTCTCTCTCTCTCTCTCTTTTTTTATAAAGCGTTATTAGGTATACTTAACTGTGAAAAAGGGCAATGGGTGTGTGAGGTCGGGAAACTCCAGGAAATTTACGCTTCTGGATACATAATTTATTTATACGCTTCACATATAATGCCTGGTTCAATGCTCCGGGATTCCAAAAACTCCGTCTGCGTTAAAACATAACCACAGCAAAACAAATGAAATATAGGGTTGGAAAAAGAGCTGCAGGCCCAATGCGTAATTTTTCAAAACCAATAGCGTAAATATAAATAACTTGAGCTAAATTTGTTTAATGAACATTCTCGAGGGATTTTTTAAAAAGAAAAATGAAGGCCTATTCTAAATCTGGTAAAAGAACAAATATGCTTACTAAAAAGTACCACGCCCATTAAAGCCTTTTAATACACGCAATTTCTATAAACTTTCCAAAATAAACGCAAAAGCATTAATTTATTGAGTGAAAAGTAAAGAAAAAACAAAAGCCAAACATATTAAACATATATTTTGTCTTCCATTATAGTCTTTAGCGAGAAAAATATGTATTTTTTTTTTCTTAATTATCGATAGACGTCGCTGCTGCAAACACACAAAACATTTATCTATATTTAGAATAAAATTTCTTTTGATTTCCATTCGTATATTATGTTGTTTATTATTTATTCATAACGCAATCATGAGGAACATTAATTCGAAAATGAGTCAAAACTTTTCTGTAAGTTTTTTTTTTTTTTAATTTTTTATTATTATTATTATGATTATTATCTTTCCTATTTATTTAATGCTTTTTATTTAACTTTATGATGAAATTAAAAAGCATAAGACTTTCAATTATGTATATTCTTCCGAGGTCTGATTAGAATTGGTACAATATACTAAATTTATTGAAATTTAGAATATTATATGATTTTAGAGAAGAGTATTTGCAGTGTTCTTAATAAATTCCAGTGTTTTAAGACAATAAATTTCAATTTTACGAGCAAATTTATTTCTTTTCATCACTGTCCTTCCAGTATATATTTTTTTAAATATCAACAAGTTAATAAATACACGATTCATTGTTTTTTAAAGTTGCACTTGGAATCAACATGAGGGCTGTGGGCGACGATCTCGTAATTTTGAACCTCGGTCCAGGGACAGACAAAATCTGGAGAATTGGCACTCCCTTCCCTACACTTCCTCACAACACCAACCGGAGGACTTGGAGACACGACACATTTAACGTGCATGATCCCCACTACACGACGGGTCTTTAGAGGCATCAAGTCTCGAAATTCAACGGAAACAACACCGGTTGTTATCAAGGCCTTAATGAATGGATAAGTAATCGTAATCAAAAATTAAAATATACATATTCATAAAATTGTACTCTATAGCATCCATAACATTTATTACACTACTTGTAACGAATGCTAAAGTACTTGATTGGTTGATAATAAAAATTGGTTGAATGAAATTTCTGGCAATGAGTCCTCATGAGACATAATGAGCAAAGCACGAGGGAAAAAATTTCAATTCAAACAGAGTAGATTAAAATTTTAACAATAAATAATACGTAGTATAAAGGGTAAATGCATTTAATTTTATATTTTTGCATGCATTTAATTTTATATTTTTGATAAAATTAAATGCATGCACAGTAAAACCAATGTCATGTATGAAATTAAAAATATTTGGTAGGGAGTTTCTCGAACCAAGTCGATTAAAGAAAGGTTAAAACATTTAAAATGTTTTTAAGCCGATCAGAGTTACAAGCAGAGCATTCTGTTAAAATGTGCCCTCACGATCAAAAGACAAACATTATGGTTAACTTGCTATTGAGATCGAAGAATTTACACTAATTTTGTAAATTATTAAATTTTTTAAAAAAAGTTTCCTTTTAAAAAAATAGCGTCTAATAAATATTTTTATAAATTAATTTGATATTGATTGCTTAATTAGCGTCGCACTTTGAAGTAACACGAAAGCTATTGGTGACGGACCTTGCAATTTTAAAACTTGGTCAAGTGACGAAGACGATACCTGAGTTGGCACCCAAAGTTTGAAAAAGTGCATTATCTCAAAAAAAGAGAATGATTTTGTTGGGAGAAAATATGGTATGAGAAACAGAATTTTGTTTACTTAATTATGGTTTTTTAATTTTTTTTTATTGCTATTAACCTTTTTGCCTCAAAGTGTGCATCTTTTCACGATCTCATTTATGAATATTTCGATATCTTATAATACTGCCTATTTAACTATTTTAAAAATACATTTTCATTATTTTTTATTTCATTTATTTATTAAATTAAAAACATTTTGTTTTGAGACATTGTTCAATAATAATATTGCACAAAAATATTTAAAGCATTTAAATATATAAATATATATCGAATTCATATATTACAATATAAATCGTTTCCATACAAAAACAATCTTAAATTAAATCGTTCGTGAAGAAGGTTAAGTATACATTCCACATATAGAACACGAAAATTGATTAATTATTCTATATTTAATTATTAGTATATACATAAACCAATTTACGTGAAGGATGGAGGGGTAACCGTGAATCCACAAAAGGCAACGACACTTTACTCAATACCGAGTCCCAACAAAAGTTGTCTAGAATAAAACCTGCCATTCCATGGACAAAAGTGACAGTAATAAGGGGGAGTAAAGAAATGTTAATGTAATAATATTTCTAAATTTGCAGAAAACGTATTTAAAAAGTAATGTTATACTCGCAAATTCTTTTTCTCTGTCTTTAAGACTGGGTTTTGAAACTTTGAGTAAAAAACAAATCATAACAACAAATCATAACAAGTCAGATTTTTCAAGAATAAACGAACCGAAAACATTTAAATCTGTATTTCTAATTTACAAAGCATGAAAATTTTTATTAGGCACTCATTCATGACCGTTTAAAATATAGGTATCGAAAATTTAAAATTGAAAGGGTAGATTATCCAAGCACAAGACGTACTTTTCTTTGAAAGTAATCTATTTCTTGAATGCCGCAAATATAGTAAACAATATTTTTTTAAACAATTTTTCATTTCTGAAAACTCTAATAGTTTTATGTAAATAGTTGTTTTGTAAGGTTAGAATGTTTTTATTTTTCTTAAGAATTACTTGTGTGAGAGAACAACTGGCAAAAACTTATATTTAAAGAATCCAACACTACAAGTTGAAAGTAAAATATTGCGAAAAACTAAACTACCTCTAAGTCCAGACACAATATATCAGTTTGAAACATTTGGTTAAACATTTCTTTACACACAGAAGGTCATTAATCTGACGTCAGATGTAAAAATACTTTTCAAGTTGTTTTTTAAGATTGATACAGTTAAAGATTTTCAGAAAAACTTTTAATATTCGAGGTGAAATTGCAACAAAGTTGACAGGTAACCAGAACCAAAAGAAACTTTAACAAAATAACGTTGTAGAATAATTATTAATTAAACTGAATGCGCACGCAAACTAATTACAACTACTTTGAAGTGAGTCTGTTTCACTTACGGTTTTATCAGGGTTATCCTTTTTTATGAACTACAGATTAATCTTTTTTCCGGACGATACCAGGACTTCCGGTTCAGAAGTGCAGACATTAATATATTTTCTTTCCATTTTATAAATCGCTGGATAAACAAGCAATAGAGTTCCAATATGCAATAGCAAACTTATACTTGGAATGAGAGAAATTGGAAACATGAGACAAAAAAAGTATGGTGCTTACGCATCTAAAAACAGTTAAAAAAGCGCAGGGGGTATAAGAATCTTTTATGAAACTAGAATCCCCAAATCCCTTGATCGTTAAGTGGGTAAGATGATTTTTATCACAAAAGAGAGAGGATAAGAATCCGATTAGGCGGTGATGAACAAAAGATTGCGTTTCAGATGAAAGCTCTGAAGGTTTGGATCAAAGAGATGGACGAGCATTTGAATGTTTGGATTGAATAAAAATCACTATTTCTCAAAAATTGAAATGTTCCAATTTGGATTTTCTTTTGTAAAGGTTTATTATCCATATCTTGTGGTCAGTGAGATTAGCTACACGTTCAATCCTTTTTTTTTATGGGTCAAATTTTAAGAAATATATATATTTTGATGACAACATTATAGTTGATATACTCGAACAATATTATATATAAAAAAAAATTCCCCCTAGTACAAGTTATTTCCTTAATAATTAAAGCTAATGTCAGTAAAGTATAAATGAAACGCGGAAAATTCATATCGATGTTGGAATTTATATAACGGCTTAATTTACATTATTACTGTAACTCGCGGCCCTCTTAACTCACGGTCTAGTAATGAGGAATCCCGAATATCGCGAGTTGACGACGTGGTCCGACAGCACCTATATGGGGATTTAATAGCATACGATACATTTAGATTGGCTAGTGAAATGCAAATGCTACACAACCAGAAGTTGACGGAGTATTTCTATAGGATACAATTAGCTTTTAAAAAATTTTGCTCCCTCCCATTATAAGTTTCCTGGATTTGACGAGGAACGTGTATATTTCAGTATCATTATACGCTAACAAGTCAGCACAAACCTTATCTTGAAAAATTGTTGAAACAAACATAAATAACAAGCAGATAAAATCAAAATGACAGAGATTGACAGCCCATCACCTGAACGAGTTATCCGTAAAACACATTTCGTCTTAATGAGACAATTGAAGAGACAGATAAGGAACCCGTTACATATGAAAATAGTCCCACACAATAGATACTTTAGTTGATGTTATTTTTAAGGTGCAGAAATTTTTCAAATGCTTTTAGTCATCAGCATAATTTAAAATGATTTCTTAATGAATCTCTCTCGTCTACCGGCCCTTTTGAATTCGTGAAAATAATGTTAATCCTATGGGATTTCTACTTTCCACCTCAAACCTAGACACGTATTTAAATGAAATGCATCCAAAAGAGCAAATAATAATGAATGTTTCTGCAGAACTACATTTCCTTTCCGCTTTTCAAAAAAAAATATCTACGTCTATTTGAACTATTTTTCAGTGGATTTTCTGGACTTCTAAGAATTATTTTCAAAAATAGAAGGAAAAGTATACTTACGTAGAAACATTCATTTTTTTTAAAATTTTCTTTCAGATGCACTTTATTGCATTCAAATAGATAAAATGTCTAGAAGTGGGGAGGAAAGTGAAAATTCAATACGATTAACATCACGTTCACAAAATCAAAATGGCCGTAGATGGGAGCTTTCTTCAAAAGAATTTAAGAACACATCAAATGTAATTGTTATATTATTCTTTGTTAATGATTTCAATCATCGATTATGAACTAAATTTTGATTTGAAAGTAACACTCTCATTAAACAGTCCCATAAAAATATTAAATACATTTGTAATTTTTTATTTCGAGCTCATGTTTATAGAAAATCTGTAGAAATCGAACATTTCCGTGGAATTTTGAGTTTTCACTGCAAAAACAGTTTCTGTATATTTCGAGAAAAACTTCTATTCCCTGAAAAAAATCTTGGCATAAAAAATTATATTTACCTAATACAATAAAAAGTATTTCACGGATTTACATTCATAAACAAAGAATACAAATTAAAATTTTTTTTAAAAAAACCGATTTACCGATTCTTAAAATATTGGAAATAGTCCTGTTAATTTTTTTTTATCTGAAAAAAAGTGAACATTATTTTGAAACGGTTTCAACTAAAAATTATGTTTGAAAAGGCATTAGAAACTACTTTGCACCAAAATAAGTAAAAATTTCATTTCGTTCTTTGAATACATACAACTTTTAGTACAATAAAAACATTTTTCAAAATAAACTGTATTTGATAATTTAATAAGACTTTTCCCTGAAAAAATTAACTATAATTATTAAATATGGTTTTAGTAAGAAAATGAAAATTTTTCAATATGTATTTCTCTACAAGGAAATTTACATGTATCAAGTTTTTTCCACACAATCTTCTTCGATTATATAGTAACTTACAGACCAGAGGTGGAGAAACTATAGACCCTCCAGAGTGTGACTTTTAGACCGAATTCAAAATCTGCAGAGAATCGCAAAACCTCAAAAAATATGCAGAAAAAAATTAATTTAAGAGGCGGCTTTAAGACGATTACCAAATGTTTGCCAATGAAAATCAATATAAGCAAGAATAAAAAACACCCACTAAGTATATAAGAACTGTAATACTACATGATGACATATAAGTTCATAAAATAATTTTTTTAAATTGTGAGTGAAATACCAAATTAAATAGGTTAACAAAAAAAATTTTTTTTTTTTTTTTTTTTTTGCCCTTTTTTAGAAGAAACGGGGAGAAATTTCTAAGGAAAAGGAGCGTCTTTTGGTATTTTACGAAGTTACGATTTTGTGTGTGTATATTCAAATTATATTTTGATATTTTAAAATACTCCAATAGTTGCTATGGTTTACACTTTCCAATCACATAACTAGGTCTCTAGACCGACAATTTTGATTCGTAAAAATTACATAAATTAATTTAGAAATTCATACACACAGTAATAAGATTTTTGAAAAACGATATGGTTTGGAACTTCTGATAAAGTTACAAATGTGATGAGATAACACGTAGCAAATTTTGAAAACGTTAATACTTCAAACTGACTTAAAATATCAAATATTTTGAATTCAATAATCAAAATATATTCTAATTCCCATGACTCTCTAAGCAAAGATGAGAAAAACTTATGAGTTAAGCTCTTTTACAAAATCCCAAGGAAAATTATATTTAAAAATTTTGTAATAATGGTTTTATTTTGGGGAATAATTCTGAACTACTAATGCAACAATTCTGCGAACAATCAAATTATATATATAAACATAAACCGACAATAAGTCTTAAAAAAAAACATCTTCCATGGAGGATATTTTTATTTTATTAAAGTTTATATATAATCGATAGAAAAAAAAAAAAAAAGAGTAAAGTAAACAATATAGTAAAACAAAAGAAATTAAAATTATTAGTAAACTATTAAGTAAATATCTATAAATAAAAAGCTATTAGAATTACTAGTATAAGCACAATGCAAACTAAAAAAAAAATGCTTCAAGAGTTATAAAAAGAAAATATTCAACACAAAAGAAAGCATTTACTTAATATATATAATTATTATTACTTGATTTTATACCACATACATACACTACTCTTTTCATCCCCCCCCTCTTTAGAAAAAGTTGCAATCATAAGATAAATCTTAGAATTTGGCAAAATACTGTTCATTCTCTCTATTATGTGCTAATATATATAAAGAATTTAACAATCTACGATTCCAAATGCAGGCTAATCAGTTCCATACAAATAAAAATGCAAATTAAGTGTCGCAGAGTTAATAAATATTTCATATATATATATATATATTTCTAGTTGCATTTGAGCAAACCATAATTATTGCACATATTGAAATGAATCTTAAAAATAGGTAGCATCTCAATAGATTTACAATAGACTAAGATTACATTTTATGCTTTTATAAGAATAATGCAAAAGACTCAAATTAAAATATTTCCTCCATAAAATTGATTCATTTTAAAAGCAGCTGGTGTTTCAGATTTTTTTTTTTTATTCAAGTTAATCAAAATGCATTAATAAATCTTTATAAAAAAAAATCACTCTATTCTTGAACTATTTAAATTTGTATGAACGCGAAACTATAGATTTCGTGAAAGCTCTGAAGAATCTTCTTGCAGATGATTATATCGATTTTTTTGACAGACGTTGCTCCGGTTCGTGAAAGAAATATCTTATCCGACATACATCGCATCTGCAGACCTCATGAACGAAAACAGTGACAATAAATAACGTGTTTTAAAATTTTAATAAGTACATTACAAGAAAATGTATATTTAAAACCTTAAAAAATAATTCTTCCAGTCATTATTTAAAAAAAAATTAAAAATTATATATAAGGTAAAACAATGATAAATTAAAGTAGAAAACTGAAAGGAAAAATATAGATGATATATCATGCAATTATTTTCGTTCAAGGAAAACATAAATAAGAGGGAAAAGTGAAGATACAATCGAGAAATTTTCAAAATCATGATATATAATGAAGTTAACACGCATTTCTTTTTCACTAAATATTACAAATAAAGGTAAAATCATATAAAAATAAATTCCTGTCAGGATTGAAAGTCTATTTTATTCCAGCTAAAAGAATAATGAAAGAAAATCCTCATTCAATAAATAATTATTCAAAATTTAACTTGTAAATTACAAATAAAATTTTCTTAAAATTATTCTTTAATATTTAAAAGGGAACGTTCTCAGATATTCAAAGAAATACGTATTGTTTTTCATTGTCAACCATTAAATTATATTTCTTTTATTACTTAAACACTAATAAGCCAATCCTTATTGCATTGAAATATATATAAAGTAGTGAATTAAAAGTTAAGACATTTTTACTACATAATTTGCCGTAAAACATTTGTTTATCAACTACTCAATTTTTTTTTTCGATACCAGATTCATTTTAAATGAAAAATGATATCACAAATTGGATTTCATTCAAAGTCCCTCAGCGACAATTATAAAAAATAAAAATGCAACATATACAAGTTAATTATATGCAAGCGAAACAAAATTACACACTGTATGCCACACCAAGTATGTGTAGCTAAAAAATATCAAACTTTATGAAGAAGAAATAATGTTAATAAATTCCACAATCCGTGAGATAATTACTAATACGTAATAATGAGTAAGCTTCCTGTATTTTTTTGAGATTGCTATATTATGCACAAAATGTGAAAAGTAGACAAATAGCTATTTTAGAACACAAACAATTCACAAATCGGAATGTGATCGATGCTCTCATGGCGATAGAGCAGAAGTTGGCCCTGTTGTGGCAAATAACAGCTTGTTAAAATTCAAGCATATTTTTTCGCATGGCATATTACATTCAAATTATTATTAAAACTTTACTGTAAAGAAAAGTATTTTGTTCTTCGTAGTGAAAAGCATAAAATTGCGTTCATATTTAAAAATGAAATAATACTGTTTTGCTCCATAATGTTCGAAAATTTCCTGAATAAGAACTTAATGCTTATTACAGAAAAGTGTTACAAAAGTATGCATCGCATTTTATAAAAATGCAGCCATGGGTTAATATACTTTGAAACCGCACTTATTTGTTTGCCCCAAAATTGAAAATGTGTGTGTTTAAATGTAAGAATATATATATCCTATATAACCGCAATACATCTAAAGTAAACCAGATAAAATCATTTTTGTGTCAAACCATAGTAATTACATACATAGAAGAGAACATATCGCATATATGCATTGTACGTCGTGCTGTAACAATATAAATCACATAAAATTGATAACCCGAATTTCGACTTTAAATAACAACAAGGCTTTGGCAATTTAAATATAGACAAATCTCTTTAAAAGCATGAAAATAAAGCACTGCAAATAGCAGTACTCCGAGTGAGTTCTACTCACAGCTTGAGGTGCACATGGAACGAAATAACAGATTCAGCATCTCGCTCGCCAAGCAGCATTTCATAACAGCACACCAATCACTCTCAGAGGGGGGGATTTCTAACTTCTCTTTCTTCCTCTGGCGACGAATAGCAAGATGAAAATGATAAAGCAGTACACGTAAGGTGAGATGTCTTACACAAGGGCCGGCATTTCCTCGGTGGACCTTTGGCGCGTGCAGAGGGCCGCCCCAACCAACAACGCCCGAACGCATCGGGATCGGAAGATGCGAGCGGGAGAAGAAAAAGGCCAAGCGTTCGCGGTTGGGGAAAGAGTTCGAATTTGGCGAGGATATCGCCTCCTTGGCGAGTTTTGAGATAATGATGGATTGATGTGGGGTCCGTATATTTAGAGAATCGGATTTCGAGGTTGATGTTTTTTACGAGTGAAAAAGAAAAGGAAAAAATGAGTGGAGGAGGATTTTGTGGGTAGTTGGATCGTTTTTCTTAAAAAATGTTATCTCAGCTTAATTTTGTTTTAAATCTCTTTTTTCTCGCCCTTCTCTCGCTTTCGTTCTTCAAAGTGATGCCGAGTGATATTTTTGGGAACACAAGGCTAAGGTAAACAACTTTTAAAAAAAACGTTAATTGCATATTTGTTGTTCGTTTACTGTGAAAGGTAAAATCTAATTTTAAAAACGGAATTGTGCACACACACGCACGCACGCACACACACACACACACACACATATATATATAACAGTATCTCTTGTTAGGATACCTCTGAATAAGGGACAATACTATGTAAGTGATTATATATAATTCGCAAACACGCAGGAAATTATATGCAATATCTCGGAGAAAAGAACAAAAAGTGACAAAAATTAATCTTGAAAAAGAGAATTATTATTCGATTTTCATGGCAATTTGAAAGTTTATACTTTAAAACATACAAAAAGAACAAATTCAAGTCTAAAACGCAAGTAGATGAACACGCGAAAAACACTGGCTATAAGATATAAATAATTTTTTTAAAAAAATTTAACTGTCCCCCTCCTCTCTTTTTACCCCTTCAAAAAAACTGACATTTTGTGTAACCAAAGAGTGATCAGCTCAAAAATAATTTAATGCTATTAGAAATAATACATCAGTTTCTCTACGTCTTTTTCTCAAATATTTAATATTGAAATACGTACAAAATATTTTACGAAATAAAAGTTACGGCATTTCAAATCAAACACTCGATCTAAAACACATAAATATGTTAACAAATAACACTCTTTAAGTTTATGACAGTCAAGTAGTGGTAACAAAGTGTGCTGGAATCAAAATGACAACGTAAAAATAGAAGGATAAATTTAATTACACCATTTACATTACATCCAAAAGCTATCGTCATAATCTCTAAGTTTCAAGATTTTTAATCATGAAATTAGGAATGGGAGAATTATACAATCTTCAAATTTCTTCGCAAGAAATAGAACTTAAATTGAAAGCGTTTCTCAATCTATTAAAAATTTAAGTATTTTCCATATATTTAAGGGCCTCTGTAGCAATAAAAGCAAAGGATATGTCTTCAAGTTTACTCAATGATTATAGTAACAAAATACGTCAAAGGATTACCCCCCTCTTCATTCCATCATTTTAGAACTTGGACAATGTTACATTTTTAATAATTTGAAATGAATAATATTAAACTGTTACTTTTTTGTTCTTTCTTTTCAAAGTTTTAATATTAGGAATTGATACATATAAACTATTTTGCGTACTCAATACGAGATTTTAAAGCAGAACTCCATCTCATTTCATTTATTTGTATAGTTTAAATAATCTGACTCGAAAGAAGTTAATAAAATAATTGGTAAATTATTTCTACGGTGTGTGGACAATATAACTTTCATTCATAAATCGATTATTTCAGTCATTTTTAGGGGTAGGGGAATACTCTCTCCACAATATCACAACAATAAAATATTTATTAAAACCAGGAATAAACAAAAGGGTATGGCTAAATTAATATGAAGCACATCACGCCAAAAGAGAAAACATCAAATGACAAGTTAAAACAGAATAATAAGACACTAAAAACAGAGATATCTGGACAAAATTTATTCTGCATATTAATTAATCCTTAACGTACATAATGTTATATATTACAACTATTCATGATGCTTTGTTTGGTTTCAGGAAGCTGTGTAGATTGAATTCACCCGCAGTATAAAGAAGATAATCCGCTGAGTTCTACAATGACGACCTTCAAAAGTTGAAGAAACGCTGAGAGAACTGTATAACTCTGGGCGGTGATTATGTAGAGAAGTCTTGAATATAATATTCTTTTATTCGATTATTCTTAATGATATTTAAAATTTTATGATACCTCGGGACCACATAATTAAAACTTTAGTATACAACAGGCTACTTCAATCTACAACTTCCAGAAACCAAACAAATCGACATGACTAACTGTAATTTTACAACATAATATACATAAAAATTAATATATAGAGTAAATGTTATCCAGGCACATTTGGCTATTTCTAAGCATAAATTAAAAGCTCCTCTCATACATCGGATTTCATAGAATGTACAATGAAGAGTAACTTTTACAAATATTAAGCATCTCTGCCTCAAAACTCAACGCCTCAGACCAGAACCTATTAAAAGGGGGAGTTGTGGTTGAGATTAAACACTTCATTTGAAACCATGCGACGGCTGACCTATCACAGAACCACGTGAAACATTAGAGATTTCTACAATTGTTAAGGGTCCTTCAACCTTTTCCTTTGTTAATGAGATCTCGCTTATTTATTTTCCTATTTGTTGGATGGCACCCGTAACGAACTTAATGATCAGCACTTGTTCTAACAAAGACGGTAGGGAGAGGGGGAAACGAATATTTGTAGAGGTTTTTCACCGGAAGGAAATACACGCGAAGCATAAGAAATGGCGACCTTGTGAAAATGTTTCAAATAATGGTTTGATACTCTATGAGGCTACATACTTAAAGTCTATATTTTCTAGTCTAAATAATCCGATACATTTTTATTGATAGCTTTGATAAGATTCTAAAATATTGAAGAATACCTTCGTGTCACATCATTTAAATCAAAGTCTGATTTTTTTTTTTTTTTTTAAATAAAGTATAAAACGTTTTTATAGATTTGGCTTTGATAACAAAGATTTATTTAAAGCTTTCTTGTCCTTAACTAACATTAATAACAGAGTCCAAACAAATCATAAGTATTAACATAGAAAAATATATTAACATGTCATTTATGTCAAGTTGAAACAGTCCATTTTTCACAGAGAAAATGTTTTTCATTTTCCGTTCTCTTTAAAGCAAAATAGATTTTAATTGTTTTGGTTTAAAAAAAAGTTGCACTGGAATACCTAGAGGACTATCTGGGAAGAATCTCGCAATTTTGAGCTACATTCTTCTAACGAACAAGCCTTCTGAGCTGGTACCTCACTCTCCTAATTTTTACACCACACTGCGTGAAAACAATAAGGTTCAATTTCGTTCAGTGTGCTTTGATTGTTTATTAAAGCCGCACAAAAACAATACGGAGACTATTGGCGACGGATCACATAATTCTGAGCCTCGATTAAGTTCGTAGAGGAAGAAAGGGGAAGTTCAAATTTCGAACTCTTTTTCCAAACTTCCACAATAAGCTATTGAAAAGAGTTGGAGCCTTGACAGATTTAATAAGCATCAGCTTCCTTACACGAAGCGTCTTAAGTGGCATCAGAAGTGAGTGAGTCAATGAATGTAAAGCTTATTAGTGCAAGAGCCTGCGCCAAACAAGATTTAACTGTAGTCTAGACGAAGAAATTTAAGAAAAGACAAAAATTGGTTGACAAAGAGGGTCGAAAATACAGAAGGATCGCTAGGATAATCAGGGGGAGAGCGTCACTCGACTGTACCAAAGACAGTGAACCCCGTAGGAAAGAAAAAGATCACTAGGGTGCCTTGGGGTCATGATGCCAGTATTTACCTAAAGAAGGCAAGTCCCTCGATATAATCCCCAGGGGCAAGGTGCCCGGCTATACCCCCATACAGTGGGTATCCATTTTAGCAGCCTCTTACGACATGTATGAGCTACAATAGGTCTATTCTGTCATTCTCGATCACTACACGGGTCTAAGTAGCATCAGGACTCGAACCTATGACTCGACGGAAACAACAACTGCCGCGAAACTCGCGACCATGATCACATGACTACCGCGGTCATTTCGTTAAGTATGCAATAGTCCAACAAGATGTATTTTTAGTGAAATCAAGACTTGAACTCGTGGCTTCAAGTCATAAATTTGATAAATGGATAACATGAGCTATAACTTCACACATAAGATAGTTTTTTTTAAAAAAACATGAAAAAACTTTCCAAGCTTCGGCCGCATTCTTAAACACGAAATGGACATTGTATGATTTAAAATCATTGGCGATGACGAACGTCGTTTGATTTACAGTCACATCAGGAAGAAATACTTGATTTTTTTTTAACATCGCAGTTAGAAAAAACGAAAGAGCGAAAGATGACTAACCTCACAATTCTGAACCACGATCAAGTTACGAGAACGACATATGAACTTACATCGCACTGTCCTAACTTGCCCACCACGCTAACATGAGTTTAGTTTAGTTTAGTTTAGTTTAGTTTAGTTTTTTTTATTAACGTCGCACTAGAAGCAACACAAGGGCTATTGGCGACGGACCTCGTAATTTTGAACCATGGTCAAGTGACGAGGACGACACCTGAGCTGGCACCCCCCCTCTCCAAACCACGCTAACATGAAGACTGAGCCCCGACAAAATGAACATGGTCTTGCTACACAATGGATCTTCAGTGGAATCAGGCCTTGAACACGCGGTTCGACATCACCAACCACAAATTCATATCACTCGGCTACCGTGACCTGAACGGATGCTAATGCCCAGTATGGATGGCAAAAGCAGATCATATCATTAAATAATGGTAGCTATGTCATTTGATTGATATATATTTGGCAACTTAAAAGTTAATCAGTTAAAGAACGTGAATATAAATTTGAAGTTTAGACATAGATATGGAAAATTAATTTATCAATCACGCTTGAACTTATGAGTTTTTGCTGTCATAAATTCACAAGTTAAATAAACGACTAGGATAGCGGCCTGAATTAAAAATATCAAGGTTAAGTAAATATATTTTAAGGTCAAATAGTTTGTCTTAAGGATATGGTTTGTTATCATTACCTTAAAAAGGCCAAAATATCTCCAAATTTTTATTACCTTATTTTAACTGCATGACGCTTCTCTTAATATATGTGCAAAATCCATATTACCCAAGTTACATCCTTTAGCGCAGCGTTAAAGAAAATTTAATCAACTCGTTAAGTCGTTTCATTGACCTTCAAAACTTTAAACTGCTTTTCCTTGGCCTTTTGCTTTGATTAACAGTCATGTATTTGAAATGCTAAGACTTTTTTTTTTTTTTTTGTAACCAATGTGAGGTTTTGAAATTTCCTTTGTAATTTTGTAACCAATATGAATATTTGTAACCAATATGAACATTTGTAACCAATATGAACATTTGTAAC
>BMAW01020777.1:787952-841465 GCA_019974015.1 Nephila pilipes | reverse complement strand
TTTTGAAATAATCTCATTATTCAAATGATCTAAATAAGATCGCCATGATGAATAAAAGAACTCTAAATTCAAATGATCTAAATAAGATCGACCAGATGAATAAAAGAACTCTAAATAAAATAACGACTTTTTAACGTTTAAGTCTTTTATCGAAACAATCAGAACACTATTTTAAAATTGACTCAACCAAAGAAAGAAAACAATGTTGCCACACGTTACACTAAAATAAAAAGCAAACAAAAAATTATTTTAAAATTCAACAAAAAATACTAACAAAAAAATGAAGTATAATAAAAAATTTTAGCAAAAAGTCACCCGTATTACATGATCCTTTTTGCAAAAGGATAACTCTTACGGTAGCAGCATATCTGGAACTGCAATTGAATAGACAGAATAGCTCTTAAAAATCATAGCATTAAAAATAATTCTGTATTCTGAAAACAAAATATCTAGCCATTTTAAAAAATGAAAAATGTTTATTTCCTAGAAAACAAAAACTAAAAATTACCAAAATACAGAAACAAAACTTTTGCATGATATTTACATTAGGTTACAATTAATGCGTACATCAAAATAAATATTTTGATAGCTACTTATTTTTTTTATTAATGCCATGAATAACATACCGTTATTATTCATTTGTTAAAAGCCAACTTCAATATCTTCGTTAGATTGCGTTTAGATTTACAAATGTAGTTTATCAATCATTATTAATAATAAAATACTTTTCTCATAAATTTAAAACTTACGTCTAGGTTCCACAACAATAAAAAATTATCGTTTGCTCAGCAAAACCGAAATCAGCTGGCGAGCGAAATCAGCTGGGGTTACCATAGTATAGCTTTTTAAAATTCACAATGCAAGGTCATTGAAATGCTTCGACTTGGCGGTGGAAGATATTTGGTGATATTTTGCAAAAAAGAGCCTCTTCTCCTAAATCTTGCCAATCATCCATCAGCGCTTCAATATTAAATTATTTGGTATCTTTCCATTTCGCACGCGCAAATCTTGCAAGTAAACTTAATTGGTAGCGATACACAGTATACATTTAAAAAAATATATTCCGTTTGGCGTTGGTCATGTAATTTTTGGCGATAAAGTCGCCAAAATGACATAACCGATGGGTAAGAAAAGATTAACCGATGATAACTACATTTTGGTTAAGAATTCCATAAAATCCGTTCTTAGTGAGCGTCTACATTGCAAAATGAGTAACTGTACCAAATTTCAAGTCAATCGGTTGTATAGTCTTAGAGATATCGTGATGAGTCAGTCAGTGGTATTTCGCTTTATATAAGGGCTATAGATTAAGATGTATTATCAACCCTGAGTCGAAAAAAAGAATGTTTTAGGTGAAGAAGAGAAAACAGTATGTTTTGGTAAATACGAAACAAATTCAAAATTGTTAAATAAGGAAAAAAGTTTTTTTGAAAAATGACTATTATGATGCATACTTGATCAGACACACATACACAACACACAAATCCTGCAAACATCTAAAAGATACAAAATACATCTCATTTACGTAATACGTCATTGATAGATAGTTTTCAATACATAAATACAAACTTGTAATGATAAGGGGTCGAAAGGTACGGAAGGAAAGGTCGACATCTCTAAAACAATTAGTTTATCAATCAATCAATCTACAGAACAATTCAGCTAGAAGTCTCTCTATCCCCCCTATCCTACCTCCTTTCCCCCCTCTCTTCTCTCTCTTGAAAGCTTAACTATATATAAATATATCAGTCTTAATTTGCATGTTTCCGTTCTCTTCTTCGGAGGAAGCTCTGTAATACAAACAATTGTTGAGGAGTGAAAACTCCCCAAGAGGACTGCTAGTGACAAGGTCGCGGATAGACCCGTCACAAACTTAAAGTACGCATATTGCAAAGTCTAGTACAGTTCTTTTAAAAAAAATCAGATTCGTGACAATGTTTGAATAAAAATGTAACAGGTCCATAATTATAAAGGTTTTCAGTTATTTATTTCTGGATTATTGATATAAAATTGTAGTGGAAATAATATTTTAAACACACGAAGGGGAAATGATCTAAATATTGCATACAATAAAAAAATTTTGAGAAATGCAACGATCAGATCTTAACGTTTATGCGACTATTCAGGAAGGGTGAAAAATTTTTCATGGCGGAAAATCGCATTCAAGAAGTAAATATAAAAATAAATTTTTAATACAAAATAATATAATTTATAAAAGCTTTAAAGGCTTAACTAATATATCTACTAGAGAATTACCAATAAATTAAGTACCATAAATACTTATATACGAAATCAAAAATATTAAGACTTCTGGCTTTTATAAATTATGCATTATTTACATGTAAAAATTTGCATACCTTTTAATTGAATTCTGAATAACAGCTAGATTAATTTTTTTTTTACTTCTATTTACTTAATTCTTTAAACACTCGAAATTTCAGACACAAAAGCAGTTACGTGAGATGAACGCACGTGCAAAATTTCAACTAATTTGAACGCCGTTAAGAGCAAAGTTCGGGGTCCAGGTAGGTAAAATAAAATGATTTAGGATATCCATACAATTCTCACGTACTTTTAATAATTGCTTACATGAAATTATTACAAAAATTATTGGAAAAGGAAATTTCAATTAAAACATATTATAACAAAGAAATAGTGTTCGGTAAATCTAAAAATACTTTCTGAATAGTATTTGTTTATTTTATAGCAAACGAGTAATTTTATGTCTTTTGCAATCTGGCAATATGTAATATTATCTTTTAGTAATCTGGCAATGTTTTTATAATGTTTTTGTGGAGAAAAGGAATAAAGATGCCGATTGACTTTAAAACGCTTGGAGTATTAATTTTAAGTAAGAAACTATGCATACTTTGCAAGCTATACTTTGAAGCTTAAGAAATCGGGTAGATTTCTAGAAATCACGCAACATTGTGGTGACCCGGATGACAGGTGACATATTTCCTGTGAAAAGATTTCCAGCGTAATCAGCTCCTATCAACAGCTCTATAGGCATCGAGATTTTACCAATATCAGTGAATTGGATACCTTTATTTTGTATCTCCTCGACCCACGGACCTCTTAGCATGCTAGGAACATGACCACAAATAATCTCTTGATCCAAAACTTGTATCTTACAAGAATAATTTTTTCTTAATTTGCTCACTGACAGTTCATAGCAGTTATGTTTCTTCTTGGAACTAGCGCCACCAAATACTACATGCATTAAATTTTCGCATCGCTCTGTAGTTATATTCATATCATTAATTGAAGACTTCAAAACATATGATCTTTGCGACCCTGTATCAAATAACGCTCTAACCATTTTACTTCTTCCATCCGCCTCAATTAATACTAATAGTGTTTGCAAAAGAGTTTCTGGTTCGCTTTGAGTTGCCAACACTACATTTCCCTCAATGCAAACATCTTCAGTGTTAAGTCTTGCATTATTAGCCTTTTCAGGACACAAAATTGTCCAGTGTTTTTTCTGACAAATCATACATTTAACGGTTGATTTGCATCTCCGAGAAACATGTCCGACCTTTAAACAGACAAAGCAAGCCTTATTCTTCTTTAAAATATCTTGTTTTTCTTCAAAAGACATTCTTTGAGCTTTAAAACAGTCTTGAGAATTGTGGACTTTTCCACAAAATAAACACGACTTCAAAGTTTTGGCTCCATAAATTAAATCATTGGCTGTCGGGATAGGAGATTTAACCTCTCGAGACTTTCTTCTCTGCTTCCGAGTTTCTGTGGAATCGAAGCCTGATTTTGCCAACAAAATCCTTTCTTCCCCTTCAACCTCCGTTCGGAGAAACAATAATAGTTGCGACAATTTATCGCTAAGAATTCGTAACATCTACTTTATTTATTACTGGATTTCGTAGCCAAACTCTTAACAGATTTTCGGGAATGCATGACTCCACTAATGGGAAAAGAATAGCAGCATATTTTTCAGTAGTCACGCCAATTGACTCCAGTGACCTTAAATATGACTCCAATTTATCATACAGTTGCATTATACTCAATTTTGAATTTATATTTACAGCATTTTTTACTACTAATGAAAGTAATTATCTGACGTAATATTCTGAGTAATTATCTGACGTAATATTCTGAGTAATTATCTGACGTAAGTTCTTCACGACCAAATCGAGTCAACTTTGGCATAATTTTTTGCAGTCGACGGATAACTATCAACGATTTCACGTGCTCTACTGCCTGTAATTGTACTTTGTATGAGATATTGAAATTTTACTTCATCACTAAGGGTATCATCCTCGTGAATTTTGCTAAACTGACTCCAAAAACTGAGCCAGTCTTTAACTTCACCGCCAAATTTATTTAATTCTATTTTCGGAAGTTTTAATTTGGTTTTCTCTGCAATAATTGCGATTTGCGTTCATACGATTAATAATTACGATTTGCGATATCCTATTTGCGATTCGGAAATAGGATAAAGTTTTCCGATATATGCCTTTACACGAATTCGTGCAACGTCTAATTTTTCCCGATACTCTCCTATTTTATCATATTCTTCGTCATATTCTTCTGATTTAGCATCTACTAATGCATTACATATGCTATCATCACATTCAGCCAAATCTCTAGCAATTATTTCTAAAGAACAAAGTTTTATTTCAATATCCTCCCGATTTAAATTTTCTTCATTCAAAGCCGTTATTAATACATTAAAACGCTTCGTAAAATTCGCTCTAATAGGACTACGCCTTTTTATTAAATCTTCCATAATGCGAAACGAAAGCAATGAAACCGAAAGTATAATTTACTGACCTTGATAAATCTTTCACTACGTTATCAATCACGTCCGGGTCACCACAATGTTGCGCGCTTTCTAGAAATTACCCGATTTCTTAAGCTTCAAAGTATAGCTTGCAAAGTATGTATCGTTTCTTATTTAAAATTAATACTCCAAGCGTTTTAAAGTCAATCAGCATCTTTATTCCTTTTCTCCACAAAAAACAATATAAAAACATTGCCAGATTACCAAAAGATAATATTACATATTGCCAGATTGCAAAAGGCATAAAATTAATCGTTTGCTATAAAATAAACAAATACTATTCAGAAAATATTTTTAGATTCACCAAACACTCCCACCTTTGATTATAGGATAATAATCAAATTCTAAGTAAGGTAAATAAACATTAGCTTAAAGGATACAAAATAGTTTGAAATGTTCAAATTTTTAAAATCTTGACGGTACTTTCACAGTTCTGCCACTTCTTGTTGTAAGAAGTTTTCCACTAGAATGGCTTTCATCGTCCGTGCAATTTATTTCCAAAGGATAAATCCGTCGAACAGGTCGTACAATCTCACCACTTTGTGTTTTCACTCGCACCACTCTAACGGTGTTATCCTTACCTGGGTACACTTCAAGAACTTTCGCCATAGGCCATAGTAATCTTTTCTTTGAATCATCTTCAATTAAGACAATTTCTCCAGGTTTTACTTCATAGTAAGTGCTTTTCTTTCGTGGTTGCAATAAGATGCCCAAGTATTCACGGCGGAATCTGCTTCTCAAGTGCTGTCTAAGACTTTGTTGATATTTTAGACGCCCTTTAAACATCGGTTGTATCGAGTTTATCCAAATCCGGCACTCCCACCGTCGGAATGTCCTGTATAAACATTGATGGAGTGAGAGGAATGAGATCATTGGGATCTTCGGATATGTACGTAAGAGGTCTGGAGTTAATGACTGCTTCACAATCACATAGGATACTAACAAACTCTTCGTAATACAAGCAGGCAATTCCTAAAACACGTCTAAGGATTTTTTTTCACCATTTGCACAATCCGCTCCCAAAACCCTCCCCACCAGGGGGCAGAGGGGGGAATGAACTTCCATGTTATTCTCTGGACGGAAGTTTCCTTTTCGATCTCATTCCAATCCAGTTTTTGAAGCAAATTTTCCGCGCCTTCAAAGTTAGTGCCATTGTCACTGTACATCACCTTTGGTCGACCTCGTCTGGCTATGAACCGCCGAAGGCAAAAAAGAAATGATCTAGTAGTAAGTGACAGTACCAGTTCGAGATGTACCGCACGGAACACCGCACAGGTGAAAATAACTATCCAACATTTTTCACCTCCCTTTAGAGTAAGTGGTCCAGCCAAGTCCACTCCGCTCACTTCAAACGCAGCGGATTCTTCTGCTCTGTCCTGAGGCAAACTACCAGGTGGTGTCTCTATGTTCTTGGAAATGTATCTCTTGCATCTTAAGCATTTGTTAATTTCTCTGCGAACGGTTCTTCTTCCATTTACAACCCAAAATTTTTCCCTCAATTTTGACAACAGAATCTGTACTCCAGCATGAGAGTTTTCCAAATGAGCCTCTCTGACCAAAAGTTCCACTAACCTATGTTTTCCAGGAAGAAGCATGGGGTATCTAAAATTTCGCAAGTCGGTTTTCTCTGTCAGCTTGGTTTTAATCCTTAAAATACTCTCCTCATCTCTTAGAACATTAAGGGTTTTCAAACCTTTAACTGATTCTTCGGTGAAAGACTCTTCTTGAATCAGCTGAACAATTCTTTTTTCTGCTTCATTCATTTCAAATATAGTCAAACATCCCTTTTTTCTGTATTCTTTAACGGTCTTCAAATTATGCTTAAATCTTAAGATCCATCCTACAATTCTAATAATTTTGTTGTAACTTGATAATCGAGAGAAAAAACTTGCAGTAGCAGGAGAGTTGTTTATGAGACTAAATGATTTGCCACATTTTTCTGTTGAGATAATCCCTTCGTTAATTGAGTGACTCGTTTCTGGCCACATTTCTTCGCGTAAAAGTAGCCATGTGGGACCCTCCCACCATTTAGATTTCAAAAGCCTCAAAACAGAGCATCCCCTGGAGGGCAAATCGGTGGGATTTAATGCTCCTGGAACATGTCTCCAGTCGTCGACGTTTGACAATTTCCGGATCTCTATTACGGACAAAAGCACTCCAAGGTTCTTCTCGTTTTATCCATTGGAGAGCTGTGGAGGAATCGGTCCAAAAGTGTGTTTTCACATTTACCATATTTAAACTCTCTTTTACAAATTTTGAGAGTCTTGCGCCAATGCAACAGGCAAGTAGCTCCAGTCTCGGAATAGTAACGGGTTTTAATGGGGCTTGAAAAACATTAAATATATATAACATTGCTATCTTGTTAAGTCATATTTAAAATATTCAAAAATATATTCCGTGGCGGTTTGTGAGTTATGATATCAGAACGTGAAGGTGGAGCGAATCGGCCATCTTTATTTCATGACCCGGTCCCGGGTAGCAACTCATCATTAAGGCTCCCGTCTACCCGCCATTTTGATTTAATCAGCTTAGTGTTAATCCTATGGAATTACGACTTGAATTCTCCCATCTTTATTATTTGATCTATTTGAATGCAATAAAGTGCATTTGAAAGAGCAAAAAATAATGAATGCTTCTGTGGAATTACTTTTTTCCTAAGATTTTTAAAAATATTTCTATTCATATTTTAATTACTCGTTTTTGAGTTTTCCGGTCTTTAAAGAATAATATTTTCAAATATTTTTAAAAAACGGAGGAAAAAAGTAATTCCACAGTAGCATTCATTGTTTTTTGCTCTTTCAAATGCACTTTATTGCATTCAAATAGATCAAATAATAAAGATGTCAGAATTAAAGTCAAAATTCCATAGAATTAACATTACATCCACAAAATCAAAATGGCGGGTAGACGGGAGCCTTAAGAAAACCCTGTCATTTACTGTAATTCTAGGGGCCGCGGTAGCCTAGTGGTCAAGGTCGTGGATAGCGGCTGGCGGTTTTCGTTCAGTCGCGGGTTCGATCCTTGGCCGCCAAAGACCCGCCGTGTAGCCGGGGCTGATGCACGTTAAATCTGTTCGGGGTCCAAAGTCCTCCCGTTGGCGTGGTGTGGATGTTAGGAGAGGGGGGTGCCAGCTCAGGTGTCGTCCTCGTCACTTGACCGTGGTTCAAAATTACGAGGTCCGTCGCCAATAGCCCTCGTGTTGCTTCTAGTGCGACGTTAATAAAAACTAAACTAAAAATTACTGTAATTCTAAGCGGGGTTTTCATTTACATTTAAAGGAGGGCGAAGAGAAATTAATATTTTATGGAGTCATGACAAAAGCATTTCGCAACACAGGTTTGTGCCACGAAAAAATTTATGTTTTTATGAATTTATACTGAATATGTTTTTCGAGTCTGACTTAGGTTCTTTGACATAAGATCAAGACAGACTTAAGGACAACAATCTTCTATATTCTGAATCACTGGTTCCAGTCGCAGGTCAATTTTAAAAGTCAGAATTAAATTTAAAGGTAAATGTTAAATGATAGCAACATATTAAAAGTGACGATCATTTAAAAGAGAAATGCCTTCAATTTCAACTTGTAAGTAATTTACGATGAAGTAATGGGTACTGCACAAACACACAAGCGTTGTTGGCTCTGCGATTTCGTGTCCTTCATCAATGTATCCCAATATACACCGATACCTGTACCAAAATAACAATTTAAACCAAATTGTAAAAAAAGAAAGTTTTAAACTCTTAACTTCAGACTGAAGTATTTTTAATTGTTTAAAAAAGTGGGGGGGGGGGATAAAGATAGATAAACTTTTTATAGATAGAAAAATTTCAAACTTTTTGTTCATAGAGATATGGCGGGAGGGAAGGGATGTGCCGTGTAACAAAAGGAGCTCATATCGAACATTTTCAAGGACTACATTCAAAACTTGAATGCACTACACCTCTGCACATCTGCACCTATATACCTTTTGAAAAAATACAGAAATTACATTTTGCGTAGTAAAACTTAAAAATACTTGCATTCATTTTGACTTACTCAGTAAATTAGTTCTCGATGTTAATTTCGAAATTTTAACACATAACTTAAGGCAAAATTGACATCCCTAGGTAATTAATACATTATTCGTATCATGGAAAGAATTATAAAATTGGACAATCACTTATTTTGGGAAAGAAGAATAAGGACTATATATATGTTGGGAAAGGTACGAAATGATATTCTAAATTATCAGAGAAGGGAAATGGAGCAAAAAGAATAGAGAATCACTGGTCTACCAATAAAAGCCATTTAACTGTTTCCCAGACGGGAAAATGTCAATAAACACGAGATTCGTTAGTTTGACTCAAGTCATGGTCAAAGACGTTGGGTAACATACTGGAAAAAAAGACATTTAATTCCTTTTTATATAGATAAAACGACTTGGAACAACCCATAAATCGTTAAAAACACTACGAAATAATAAAAATTAAATAAAGAATCGGCATATTCGATTCAGATTATGTTAGGTGACCTCTCAATTCATTATAACGAATCTAGTAGTAATTTCTCTAGTAAAAAAAAATTCAAAGTTTTCATTCGAAGTTTTGGCCTTTATAATTTCTGAATTTGCCAAGTTTAAATTATGATAATCATTTGACTACCATTTTCAAATTCGAACTTTCCTCATTCAATAACTAGAAAGCGGGTCAAAGATCGTAAAAAACCTGGCATGAGTTCAGAAAAATGAAAATTAGTTATAACCCAAGGTTATATGCCAGACTAACTATTAAGAATGTTTTTGCATCGAATCAACATCAAAACAGGGCCGCTGAACATCCAAGGATAGAATTGCCTGCAGGTCAAATCATGCACACAAAGTTAAGAAAGGGGGAAACCTTGACTGGCTCTTTTAAAACATCTTACAAGTATTTCTAAATCGAATTAATACAGTCGTGCGAATTTCAAATGAAGTGGTTCGTTGATAAAAAATATGACTCATTTTTTTAAAAAATATATAATAAAAGACGAGTAATAGATTTTACACTATTTTACATATATAACCTCCACAATTTTTTTTTTTAAAAAAAATAACCTTATGAATTTAGTATTTATAGACCAACTATAAGATTTGTTCGGAGGGCCAGTGTTTAAAAACAATATTTTCACCTTTATTTATCATTAGGGCTAGGATTGACGATAAAATAAATACGACCTAGACAGAATTTAATAGCATCTGTAATAATATTTCATCCCATATGTTTTATATTCAGTAATAAAGGTAGCGGTATATAAAATTTTAAATTATACTCGGTGCGTTTCTACATTTAAATAGATGCAATGGTTAATAACTTATAAAATAAAAATGTAATATTTGTAATCAAATATGCGTTAATTGCGGGATCATTTTGAGAACAGCGGATAATAAAATGAATTCTAAATATACACAAAAAATCCTACAATACTTGATCCAATAATACAATAATTTTATATTAATTTTTTAAAAATAATGCAACACGGTAAAATACAATGCATCAATAGAGTCAGCGTCATATTGCCACTCGGTCACTGAAAGTGAAGAGGGCAATTAAAAATAAGTATGGAACTTTAAATTCCCCCCCCCCCCCCCCGAGAATACTTGAAATGTTGCTATACTTTATTTTCTTTTATACACATTTTGTTTCATAGCAATATGCCAAATTCGAAAAGAAAGTGAAATATACAAGACTAGATCCTCTAGTCGCTGCATGTTCATGGACGAATTTTTCCAATTTAAACCATAAATTTTCCTGACATTTAGGTCTGGTGATTGGGGTAAAAAGTGTGTGGTTTCTGCTAGCACAACGATACAACAAATAACCTCACTATCTTTAAGGTATGTCGCTGAAAGAGGAAGTTTGACCCACAAGTCTACTTGATCGGCATTTTCTTGCCAGTTAATATTTAAAGTTATATTCGCGTAATGTTAACAAAGGGCGCGATTTTATATTCTGACTTCAGTATTTTTTAGAGAACAGCGTATTTTATAATGTTACACAGTTCTATCCAAATCAATCTATTTTCTGGTGTTAAATGTGTTCCATGATCCTACGCTGCAATGCTAAATGAGTTTTAAAATTTCGGTAATCAAGTGAAAAATGGCGCGTTTTTGGAATGATCTTAAATTTTAAGAGTACTGTGTTATAAATGGATGTATATGTTACAAAGTCACAGACTTTCATGGAAATCGGAACATTTTTCAAACTGGAAATATATTCCAAGTTTTCGATCAGGCGTGTTGACATAAGGCGAAGACAGTTTTAAGATATACCAGCCAATCTATGATGCCATCATTATGTGAAGACAAATTCTCCTTTCCAGGGATACAGCCCCAAACAAAACAAAAATCTACCTCCTTAATTAACCATCTTCAAGGTGATTTTAAGATCCAATTCTTTAAAAACTTTAAATTTCTCTTCCCTCCCCTACATAGATTAAATTTACTCCAACCGAAAAAAAAAAAAAAAACAGAACAGTGTTCTAGAATAATGTCGGCTTTGAAATATGAGTTTTTGCGAAAGATATCACTTTTTTTTATTGATGTAAATAAAGAGCGGCTTTTATAATAAAGAACGACTGCAAAATGCGACAGAGCACGTCTAACAGTTTCAGCTGAGCCTCTTTTTATTTCTGAAGTTATCAATAACATAAGTATGGGGGCGCTTAACTTCGGATTTATGAAAAGCAAAATCCCCCTTTTGTAGAAACATACAAACTTTTATACGCTAGCTTCTTCCTGAATATTGGCTAGAGATCTTGTTCTCCGAAACTCCTGTAGTATTTTTTCCGACACAAAAGTTACATTTCATAATTAAATTTTTTTAACAAATTTGGCGTACAAGTATTTAATGCCTAAACAATGTTCATTATCAGATCCTTTCCCACAGATTGACTGTTTACAAACGTCGCAAGCAGAAGTAACACGAGGACTATTGGCAACGCATCATTTTGATCCTCGGTCAAGTGACGAGGACAACACCTGAGCTAGCTCCTCCCTCTCCAAACTTTCCCACCATATCAAAGGGAGGACTTTAGCCTTCTATCAGGTTTATCGTGCATCAACCCGCTACACATGGGTCTTAAATGGCATCGGGTCTCGAACCTGCGATTCGACGGAAAGCAATGCTTACTTATATATTACATACACGAGATCAAAAAAAGTATTAAACGTCAAACTTTAAAAAAAATTACAATTTATTTTAGAGTTAAAATATATAATATCTTTAACTCCAGCTTTAAATTAAAGCTTGATTTAAAAAGCGTTTTTTAATCACGTTTATTTCTTTTTTAATTTGGAAAATTAAGACTAAAAAAAAAAACTATTACATGAACTTCCTCCGTGTGCAAAACTTTAACTGAATTGGGCGTTGCTAAGTGCAAGGCCCCGTTCGTCCGTCACTGCTTTTTTTAGTTGTTTTTATTAACGTCGCACTAGAAGTACACGAGGACTATAGGCAGAATACTCAAGGGGACTGAGCTCACCCAAAGGGTTTAGAGCTACATGGTAAGGGATGATAAAAATATTGAGAAATATAATAAAAGTTTTAAACCGGACCCCCGGGAAACAATCACCCCCGCACTCAGCATTTATTGACAAAATAACATAAGATTTACATAATTTTGAAATAAAGGTTAAACAAAATGTACAAGGAATTTGCACAACAAAAAATATACATGACAGAAACACAAGAAACAGTTGAAATTTTCTTGCAGAAATAAGATACACAACAGGTTAAATAGCACAATACAAAAACGTCCACAAACTCGTAAACAAAAATGAAGTATTAGGCAAAGGTGTGAACATATATACAAGACATACAATTATAGCTACATGGTAAGGGATGATAAAAATATTGAGAAATATAATAAAAGTTTGAAACAATTACTAAATTTGTTGGGTAATTTTACGAGCCGTAAGTATACAGGATTTAAGCTTAGAATGTAAGTGGGATTTTCACACACGGACCTCAGCCAAATAGGTTTCGCTTTAACAACAGGACATTTTAAATGAAAATCTCTGGTAAAAGGGCAAGAGAAAACGTAGTGGTCAGCATCTCCAACAGAGCCACAGAGACATAAATTTGTACTTTTTAAATTAAAACAATTTAAATAAGAAATGAAGGGATCATAACCGGTTAAGAAGCGTGTAAAAAAACTAGAATTTGTATAAAAACTCAAATTTGGTCTAGGAATATATGACTTAACCCGAATACCAGTGTTACAAGTTGACCACCAGACCTTCCAATCAGAAAGAAGCTTATTTTTTAAGGTCATAACTATATGAGACTGAGGAGCAGGGACATTCATTTTCTCACCATAAGTGATAACGAGCTTTGCAAAGAAATCGGCAATTTCGTTACAATAATCTCCGACGTGGGCCCGAACCCAGTGTAAGTTGTAAAAATCAGAATAAGTTGTTAATTTTTCTCCAATGGTATTGATAAAAGCCGATTTATTTCTAGTACTCTGCAATATAGATGATAAATTGTCGGAGTAAACAGAAACTTTAAAGTTATGAGAGACGGCCCACAAAACGGCAAATCCGATCGCTGAAAGCTCGGCCTGAAAAACTGAATTATAAAAATTCAGTTTGAACATGTAGACTCTGTTTAGGACACCCCGGTGGAAGACACACACGGCGAACCCAGTTTCGGACCCGATCCTTGATCCGTCGGTGTAAATCTCCCTCTCGGAGGGTCCCGAAAATTTGTTAAGAAAAAGAATTCGTTTTTCAGGACGAACAGTTCTCAATGAGATATTTGAATCAAATGGGATATTATTAATTAGGTGAAAAAAATTTAAATTATGCCGCCTCCAAATTTGATACTGAAGAAAATGAAATTTTATGGTCAGATGAATAGGGGGAATACCACCAATTACCTGCAAAGCAGAAATGGGAGATGTCCTATAGGCCTTGGTAATTTTTAAAAGGTAAATTCTCTGAATAGAGTTTAGCTTAGTAATTTGCGAGGAGTTTGGGTCACCACCCCAAACCCCCGCACCATAGACAATAACAGGTTCTATAACGCATAAGTACCACAGTTTATAATTTTTGAAATTGAAATCATTGAAGGATAACCTATTAAAATTTAATGAGAGATTATAAATTTTTTCTTTAAGATGATTAATGTGGGGACTCCAGGAGAGCCGGCAGTCAATCAGAATTCCTAAATATTTATAAAATTTACAAATTTTTATGAAGGAATTCTTTAGTTTAAAAATTGGGTCTCGACTAAAGACGCTGCCACCACGAACTCCCTTGTTGTGGATTGACGGACTTCTAAACACAACCGAGGCGGTTTTCTCAATGTAGATTTCCAGCCTTAGCCATGCCAGATGTTCAGCAATAAGATCGATTAAAATATTAGAATTATACTCTAGGTCTTTTCTCGAATTTCCTGTGGAAATAACCGCCAGATCATCCGCGAAAGCTTGAACTAAAAAGTTTTCGCAATTAATATTCAAAATATAATTAAAATATAAGTTCCACAGAGCGGGTGCAAGTACCGAACCCTGAGGACAGCCTTTGGTAATTAGATGTTTTATTGTAAAATTATTATTAGAAAAAATAATATGTCTATTTATTAAATAAGAGTATATAAACTTTTGAAAACAGATTGGAAAATGAAGATTCCTTAAAGTTTTAAATAGAACAAACCAATCTATGTTGTCAAACGCACCCTGAATATCAATAAAAGTAACAGCAACAGTGTTCGGTAGATCTTTTGATATACGAAACCAAGTGGAAAATGGCGTCATCACAGCCAGAATTTTCTTTGAAACCAAATTTGAGTGAATGAAGAATATTGTTGCGATGAATCCAGAAATTTAATCTATTGACAAAAACCCGCTCAACAATTTTCCCCATGGTTGGTAACAAACAGATCGGTCTGTACGATTTAACGGATGACGGATCCTTACCAGATTTAAGGAGGAGTTTTAATTTAGCGTCTTTTAAAATATTTGGAAAATAGGAAAACTGCACACATTAAATTTATAAATTTTACTAAAAGGTTAGGGAATTTAGAAAAAATATGCTTCCAAATTCCATAGTCCAAGAAATCAAGGCCGGGAGCCTTCCCACCACTAAGATTTTTAAAAACCAGAGATATCTCTTTAGTGGAAACCCTCGGAGGTGGTGCAGACTCCTCAAAACTCAAATCAAAAGTCTCCCCGGAGCCCGGGAAAAGAGAATGTATTAGGAATTCATATTTTTGCTTTTGGGAGTTATCAGATGAGCTAGGAACCATGACCTCAAGGGGCCGAGAGTTCAGGGACTTGCCAAAGGCAACCCTGAACTTCAGGCCAAAGTTTTCACTATTGGTGGTGCAGAAGTGCTCCCAGGCCTCATTTTTAGCAGCAAGAATTTTGCCTTTATATAAAGATCTTTCTTTTTTATATTTTAATTGTAAATTATCAATTTCTACAGGTGGAAAATTATTTTTAACTAAATATATTAATTTCCTTTGTAGAGCGTTTAATTTATTTCTAAATTTTTTTTAAATTGTTGTTTCACCAGGAGAAAACAGGAGTAGCAAGAACCCGTCGTTTACGAAAAGATATGAAAGCCGATGACCGGACGGTTGAAATCAATAAATTAGTGAACTCCTCTAGCTGATCTGAATTCCGAATTGATTCAACAGTTTGAATGAGTTTAGAATATGATTTCTTAAATTGTTTCAAAAATTTATTGATACCGTATTTAGTTTTTAAATAAAATTCGGAATTATTTAAATCACATCGCAGATGAACACTCACAAACCGGTGATCGCTCAGAGACTCCAGGTCCGAAACCTCCCACCTATCCACCAAATAAATAATGCTGTTAGATATCAAGGATATATCTGGGTTACCTTTACCTGAGTGAGCCACGAAAGTAGGACCCAATTCTGGAATATTTAAGAAATTTAAATTATGTTGTAACGCAAAATCAATCAGAGAGTCCCCTCGGGTATCAGTAAAATCATAGCCCCAGATGGGGGACCTCGCATTGAAGTCCCCGGTCAGGAGACAACTATGATTTGAAATTTTATTAATAGAAAGTTCCTTTAACATGATATCGAAATCATCGTGAGAAGGGAAATATAAATTTATAACTAAAACAGAAAGTTTTTTAAATTTAAGTAAGACACCTAACTATTGTATGATCGGTTTTGTTAAAAAATTTGTGATAAATTAATTTATTAAAACGAACAGTGAGACATTTATTTTTGAATGAGAAATATTCAATTGATCCAGGAGGGGGAGGACTATAGGCGAAGGACCACGTAATTTTAAACCACGGTCAAGTGACGAGGACAACACCTAAGCTGGTACCCCCTCTCCTAAATTCCACACCACGCCAACGGGAGGACTTTGGGCCCCGACAGATCTAATGTACATCAGACCCAGCTACACGGCGGGTCTTTAGCGACCGTCTGTCACTGCTACCATAGTATGATATTGTCACCAGAGTTGCACGTGTACGCAAATTTTCAGCTCGATCGGATGAAAAGAAATGGATTAAAATTCAAGTAAAAATTCTGAACTAGAAAGACATATATACATACATATGAACATAGCAAGTTAAATAAAAGCTCGTACAAAATGCGTTTCAAATGGGAATGGTTCTGCAACGGAAACTCGAGCTCCATAAAGGAAGTGAGATTAAAATGAAGAAGTAGAGAGAAATAGCAAAACAACGTTTTAGTCATCTAAACCGTGATTTTTCTTTTTCATTCAATTACATAACAGCTGAAAGTTCCGAACTTAATCGCCGGGCACACAAAATATTCATCTCCGATTACTCCATGACCCATTTCCCGATTAGTTAATGATGTCTCATGAAATCGAAGATTCTTCGGATTTACTGAACAAACGCAGAGCGATCCATACAGCTCATTCAATGACACTCCTGTTTTGAACGCATTAAAATCGAGTTTAGCCGAAACAAAGTGGGTTACTTACAAATACGCATTACAGTTTCATTTAGAAATGGTATCATTAGACGAAGCAGCAGCGTACGAATAAAGGCAAAAATTTTGTTGCATTAAGCGAGTCCAGACAGACCTTGAGTCCGCGAATGATAATCACAGAGCACGTTGGTCATCTGAACTATCATATCGATTTTGAACAATATCAGCTTAAAAAGATTTAATTGCTGTTTTAGATTACTATATTACACTATGTGTTTCTCAGATTACTATATTGCACAACACAGCTATGCTAAATGGAGAAACATATCAAACTCCGAATTTAAAGAATTATTTATTTGAATTAAAGTTACATATACAAAGTCTATTGGCGACGGAATTGGTAATTTTGATCCATAATCAATAGCCAAGGTAGCCGAGTGTTCAAGGTCGGCTTGTTTCAGTCGAGTTCTGATAGCACTAAAGAAACATATAGCGGAGTTGATGTTTGATTTTATTAACGTCGCACTGGGAGCAACACGAGGGCTATTGGCGACGGACCTCGTAATTTTGAACCTCGGTCAAGTGACGAGGAAGACACCTGAGCTGGCACCCCCCTCCTAACTTCCACACTACGCCACGGGAGGACTTTGGGCCTTGATAGATTTAACGTGCATCAACCTCGGCCGCACGGCTGTTCCTTGTGGCATCAAAGCTCGAACGTACGACTCGACGAAAACCGCCCGGCCACGAGTTCGCTGCCTTATCCACCAGGCTACAGCGACCATGGCGAAGCTGATGCATGTTAAATTTGTCGAGTTTCATCACGTAGGAACGCAGTTAAAAGTTTAAAGAGTGGGGTGCCAGCTAAGTGTCATCCTCGTCATTTGATCGAGGTTCAAAATCACGAGATCTGTCTTCAGTAGCCCTCGTGTTGCTTATCAATGTGAATAATAATGGAGTTTAATAACGCAAGAGCTAGATGTGTCTATGCTGCGCCATACAAGATTTAAATGTGAACAAGACCTTTGAAAAAACGAAGAAAAGATGAGATTTGGTTGGCTAGAAGAAGGGTTAAAAATATGGAAGGATCGTTACGACATCCCAGGGGCGTGTGACCCGTTCAAAAAAAAAAATCCCAAAGGAAAGGAAATGATAAACAGGGAACTTCGAGTTTAGTTTAGATTTTATTAACGTCGCACTAGAAACAACACGAGGGCTATTGGCGACGGACCTCGTAATTTTGAACCCCGGTCAAGTGACGAGGACGACACCTGAGCTGGCACCCCCCTCTCCTAACATCCACACCACGCCAACGGGAGGACTTTGGGCCCCGAACAGATTTAACGTGCATCAGCCCCGGCTACACGGTGGGTCTTTGGCGGCCAAGGATCGAACCCGCGACTGAACGAAAACCGCCGGCCACTAGTCCACGACCTTGACCACTAGACTACCACGGCCCACAGGGTACTTCGAGGTCACGATGCCGGTCCTTTCACACAGAAGGGTGTTGCTTCTGATTTACAACAATAAGTTAATGCATCAAATACGGACGACACTTGAAAGTTCTCGTTTTTCCTATGATGTCACGCCAAGTGAAAATTTTGGTTAAATTTAATTAATGTAATACTAGAGTGCAACATGAAGTTATATTTGTGACATGGATCTAGTGATTATGAAACATAGTCGAATGACGAGGAGTACACTCTGAACAAGTAATTTTCCTTGACTTTCAATCTGCACTATTAATTTTAAGAGATATTGCATTTAACCTGCAGCAGTTCCTATTATTCCACACGAAGGATCTTTAGAAGAATCGAGACTTGAACATACTGTTCTACTTGAACATCGCTGAACACGGTCGCGAACATGACCACTCGGCTGCCGCGGCTTAAGTGAAGACTTGGAAATTCAGTTCGATTCGTCAGGCAGCAGCTTTGATTATTTGGCCGGAGGATCTTTAATAGCATCAGATATCGAACAAGCAATTCGATTCGAACGTCGCCAGTCGCGAAGCTCGGGCTCAATACCACTGGATTGCCTCTGCCCTTTCAAAAACAAAAAGGGTTTCTAAGGATGGGTTGTTGAGTTAAGGGAATGATATGTCAAGGAGCACTAGAGAAAGAGAATGAGAGAAAATTGAGATCCATAGCGCAAAAACCAAACCTGCCCATGAATGCATCAAACAACGTGTATCTATGATCTAGACGCAAGGGGGGGAAGGGGGTAACAAGATGCCCATACTTACCTAATAACAAAATCCCCTGGTCCGGGTCCACAAAATACCTCGGTGTTACGTTAGATAAGAAACTCACTTTCAAACAACACATAATACTAATTAAGCAGCAATTTAAAGCAGCAGTCAGAAAAAATTTTCCCCTTCTCGCGAGAGACTCTACATTAAATAGAACCAACAAGATGCTTATCTATGCACTGATGCTTAGACCTATCCTGACTTACGCCTCCCCTGTCTGGGCCCACTGTGCACCTACTACTATGGATATCCTAGAAAGCTCTTAATCCAGCATACTACGAACAATAGCAAAAGCACACTGGTACATGCGCACTGCTGATATCAGAAATTCATTAAATTTCCCAACCCTCAAGCAATTCATCAAAAAACTAGCGAAAAACTTCTACAATAAAATCGATATCTTCACCAACAGAACCATTCAGGCAATAGAGAAATATACTCCAATCAATAATAATCAACTTCTGCACAGACCACGCGAAATACTACTTGATTAATTCTCAATTTCTCTTCATCAACATTTTCCTACACCATTTCCTGCCAAAATCTACTTCAAAATGACATGCATCATCAAAAGCCAATAGGAGCGCACCCAGCAACCAATAGGAACGCTCCCTCTCCACACTCAAGAACCAACTTCAATTTCTTCTTAACCAGACATGAGGAATAAGTCAGGATACTTCTACCAACGCCACTAGTATCAGCCTCACTTAACAGTAATAATAATCAATAGCATTTATTTAAAAGATAAAATGGACTACTCAGATTCTAATATCTAATAACTTAAATTTAAATTTAATTTTAAATTTTAAAAATTTACTGATTCATAGTTATTATAACTTTTAATTTTAATTGAAAAATTAATAACTAAGCATTGCTCGTTTAACTTTTTTACTCTGGCAATTCATTATTTTTTCAATTTTTGAATTAACTTCTGGGCAAGCTGAAAACCAAAGTTCTGTCTCACCTCCAACTAATTAATTAAAACTGGGGATTAAAGCCCGTGAGGGTTATGCACCCCAATATAAAGTCACGTTCCTAACTTACCTAATGAGAAGCCCCATAGGGGCTAGAAAGAGCAACAAAAGGGTTATCGGCGACGGACCTCGTAATTTTCGAAAGGCGGTCGGGTCAGGTGACGAGGATTGCACCTGAGCTGGTACCACACTCTTTACACTTCCGCACTCCACTAACGTGAGACCACTGAGCAATGTGCCTCAATCCCTCTACACGATGGGTCGAAAGAGGAGCTAGGACTCGAGCCCGCGATCCGACTACGGCCGCGATCTCGTGACCGTTATCATTGAGATGTTGAGGACTCCTTCCAGAAAAGGATTCTTCAAATTGGAACCGTGATCAAATGAGTTCAATGCCAGAAAACATTTTCTTGAATTTTAACAGCAGCCTTTAAGAAGAATTTTAAGATTCATTTATGTTTAACGAACAGCAGTTCTCATAAGTCCAGACAATTTTTCCTGGAAATGGAAACAAAGCCTATGACGGACACGAAACACCGCTTTTATCAACATTACAATAAACGCAGCAAAATCGTCTGCTGATTATTGAACTTTATTCCGAAACAACGGAAAGATGATAAAGTCGTATCGAACTACTTCACACTCGAAATTTCCACATGAAGTCTGGTGAAGGCTTTAACTTAGTCACAAAAATAAGTATGCACCTCATGTCTCCAATCAAAAAGTCCAAATTTTTAAAATATATATATCTTTGGAGAATATACCTTATTGATTGCGAATTACACTTCAAGAAAATGGACTTAATTTACTTTACAATTTTAAAGATCATTTTTTTTTATCTACTAATAAAAACTTACATCATAAAAGTAAGTATGCAATCTGAAAATTTAAAGGTTGTAAATCATTTAAAAGTCTAGATACACTTCCTAATGATTATGTTGCATGTTACGGATAGTTCTGAAGGTTTATTCTGCGATATATGCTACGTTAGACGCTAAATAATTATATAATTTATTAATGGTGAATCCGCGAGGAAAGGACCTATCACAAGATCTGAAAGATTTAATTATAAAACCGCATAAGGAGAGCAAGTCTCGACGGGAAATCTGAAATCATCGGGAAAAATCCTGCTAGAATGCAAAAAAATATTGAAAAATTTCGGATTGAAGGCAGGACAAGATACAAGGTTAGAACTGGTCAACCACCCATATTCCCCGATACAGAAAGTTGGGATATTAGAAAAATTAAAGAAAATTCAAATATTAGTGCTCCAAAATTAACATCTGATGTAGAAAACCATTCAGGTAAATCTAGCAATCCTGAGACAATTCGCCGTGCGCTACGAAATGCTGGATACCACGGTCGGAACATGTGACGAAAACCGTTCGCAAGCAAAGTTAATCGCAAAAAGAGACTTATCTTAGCAAAAGAGAATGTAAAACAGGACCAGATTTTCTGGAGTTCTGTAATTTTTTCTGATGAGAGTAAACTCAACATTTATGGATCAGATGGACACCAAAAAGTGTGGAGAAGCAAATGCATATCTCGAACCGAAGAACAGGAGATGAACTGTTAAACTCTGTGGTGGTTCAATTATGGTTTGGGGTTGCATGTCAGCGGCTGATGTAGGTAATTTAGTAATAACTGATGGAATAAGGAATCAATTCAGTTATCTGATTATTTTAAAATATAATCTACGCCAAAGCGCTGCAAAATTAGGGCTTCAGAAACCGTTTATCTTTCAGCAAGATAATGATCCAAAATTTACAGCTTCAATTGTACAAGAATGGCTGCTCTACAATTTTTAAAAACAGCTCAAAACCTCTCCTCAGTCACTCGATATGATCCCCATTGAACACGTGTGGGATTACTTTGATAGACAAATTAGGAAACAAGAAATAAAAAAATAAGAATGATCTCAGAGGAGTACTTTTGGAGGAGTGGCAGAAAACACAATCTTCTGTGACCCAAACTTTAGAGAACTTAATGTCATCAAGATTAAAAGTAGTGTTAAAAGCCAAAAGCTACCTTACTGATTATTAATTTTTGCAAAGGAAACTTGTAAAAATTACCCTTTTTTTTTCTCTTTCCCCGTTTTGCCTCATAGTTATTTTTGTGACATGAATTACATGTTAACTTTAAGTTAAACTATTTTTGCAAATTACATGGTTGTATTTTTGTGATATTTATCGTGTTAAAATTAAATTTAAGTAGGCTGTTTTTTTAAATACATTTAAATTTTGAATGCAATAGGATTACATATTTCTTATTCTTTAAAACACATCAACACTATTAACTGCGCATTCTTACTTTTGTGACTCAGTGTAGTTCGAGACTGCAAAGCCTAGTTATTGTTCACTAACCACAATTATTTAGAACAACGGTCTGTCATTGAAATGAGATTGAAGCCCACCACTACGCTACCTTACAACTTAGCTACAAAGGTCTCAGAAGACTGAAAAAAAGTAACTAACTTTATATTTTTATGTAACGTTTTTTAAATAACATACATGAAAACAAAACAGGATATCAAAACAAGGGAAGGAGATATTTCTACCTCTAGATTCCACAGCACAAATAACAGAAAAGTAAAAGCACAAGCAGAACAAAAACTATTACTTCGCTACATCTAATGCTCGAAACCTAACAACACCCATTAAAAAACAAAATTTTACATAAGATTCCCCTCTCCCTTTATTCATATGTATATTCGCATCGTTTTTGGCAACAAGCCAGGAACTAGTCAAGAAAATAATAAAGATAAGGATATTGCAAAGAGAAGAATAGCAGACCCTAACGATGGTGCAGAGATCAAATCCCTAACAAAAAAGCACGACATTAAAGACGGCGATTTTCACACGAAAAAGTGATTTTTTCTTTGTTATTCTTCCGTCGACGCTTGTCACAGAGCCAAAACTCAGAATCGCTTAATATCAGGATTATTAAAACGTGTTATTTTCCGAATCGGGTAGGAAAAAAAAAACAGTGGCTTTAAATCTTTATCCCATTAAATAATCGTGATCTAAAATCCAAACAGTCAAGATGTATGTGTGTGCCAAACAACCTTGACCTATTTTAAATAATATTTTTAAAACAAACACTCCGTACGAAATAAGAATCACAAAAGAAGCCTTAACAATTCTATTAAAACAAATTAAAATTCGAATAAAATAAGTTGTATGCATTTTAGAGATCCAATGGATTGAAAAGATTTGCCAGATTCATATCGATTGGTTATAAAACATAACATTGATTTGTAACCGAGTAGCCCTTCATTATTTAATTCTACAGACATCAGAGTTCAATTAAATAGTCAATAAGAAGTGATGTCAGAAAAAGAACAACACGGTTTACTATCTTCACAGACAAATAAGGACGTTCTCCAACAAATCTCCCTTGAAACTCTCGAATCCAAGCTTAGAATTAAACAATTAGGTCTTAGCTTACCAACTCAGTCGTACCGAGTGAGATACTTCTGGTATACAGTAGATTCAACTCTTATTACTCTATAACCATGAATTGCTTCTAATCCAATTTTATACTACCCAACAATTCAAACCAAATTCTACTTCTACCGGCTTCTCGTTGTCGTCTCTCTGTGTGTTCCTTTAATTCCTTCCAATTCTACTTCACTCATGTATCACTATAATTCAATTCATTACACTGCTCATCTTCATCTCATTTGTAAAACCACGTTTCATTTAGTTGGCAAGTAGTTGGAATTTTATGCTATTCCAACTACAAAAAGCCCTCAAGGTTAAGTGAAAAGAAAACCACGTAGAGCCCAATTTGTCACAGATTATATTAATAATTACAACCATCTCACTTAGAAAAAACACGACTATTAGCGATGGACTGCGTAATTCTGAACTACGGTCAAGGGACGAGAGCGGCAACTGAACTGACACCCCACTATCCAAACTTTCTCATCACAGTGATTGGAGGAATTTGGAACCCCCATAGATATAATGCGCATCATTAAACGGCAAGTCTGTTATGGAATCAAGGCTTTCCACACGTGACTCGACTGAAGCATCTGCCACGAGCTCGCGAACATGAAGACTCAGTTACCGCGGCCACCAGAATGATACCGAAATGTAAGAGTATCAGATAATGTTAATATTCAGAAGAATTCCAGAACGAAACTTCATTTTTTTTTTCATGCTTTTTCAGCCATTTTACAACCCGTAAATCTTAATTCAGCACACCCTCGTGCATTTAAAGAAAATTGTATGCAGAATCGAAAAGAACCGAGAATTCGAAACACACAGCATCAGCCATTCTTCAAATCACGAAAATATAACGGATAAAACTGCAATAAAAATTTAAAACAAGTTTTATTTAGATTAATTACACTTACTAAAGTAATTCAAACACACATTTTTCATTCAATTAAGTATTTTATCGAAGTATTCGCCAATTATAACAATACATTCTCGAAGTTTATTAATAAATATCTATAATGGTATACACTCATTACATGGAATTTCGTAGAAAATATTTTGTTTTTATCATTTCATTTTCATATAATAATAGTACCTGAAGTACCCGATATTGCTTGGGCTTTACACGCGGAATGAAAAAGGCTCGGGGGCGGGCTGTAGTTCTTTCAGTAATTTTCCTTTTATTTTAGTTCCAAAAACATTTTGCAACATTTTATCAAGTTCGAATAAAACTGTATTGTTTACTTAGGAAGGAAACAAAACGTCCATTAAAATTCCTTTTCCACAACAGAAGAAACATACGCAATATTTATCGGAGGGTGAAGGGGGAATCACTATTAAGGCTCCCGTCTACCCACCATTTTGATTTCGTGGACGTAATGTTAATCCTATGGAATTTCGACTTGAATTCTATCTTTACTATTTGATCTATTTGAATGCAATAAAGTGCTTCCGAAAGAGCAAAAAATAATGAATGCTTCTGCGGAATTACATTTTTCTTCCAATTTTTAAAAATATTTGAAAATATTATTCTTTAAAGACCGGAAAACTGAAAAACGAATAATTAAAATATGAATAGAAATATTTTTAAAAATCTTAGGAAAAAAGTAATTCCACAGAAGCATTCATTATTTTTTGGTCTTTCAGTTGCATTTTATTGCATTCAAATAGGTTAAATAATAAAGATGGGAGAATTCAAGTCGTAATTCCGTAGGATTAACACTAAGCCGATTAAATCAAAATGGCGGGTAGACGGGAGCCTTTAGTATTAAAACGCCTTCAAATTAATTATCACGTGGTTCGAGAAATATTTTTTAATCGCTCGTGTTTGAGTATTATCACTGGAGGTTTATGCTAAACAGTTGTTGATGTTGTCGATTTCTCACAAGCAATCAGTTTGCGAAACGAACTTTTAACTTGTATGTGGCAAAATGTTGGGGATCAAAAATGGGACAATATATAAAACGCAAGATCAATGATATTATCTTCAGTCACAGTAGCAAAACTTCTACTATGATTTTTTTAAAACAAAAAAAAAAGCAATTTCAACCTACATTTATTTTCAATTACAAAATAAGTCAGTCGAAACACAGACAGATGTTCTCTTGAATACATAAACGCAGATGTTTTATTCCCTACAATAACAGAATAATTACACCTTGCTTCTTCACTATAACGATTAAGCAACCGAAAACAAAGATCTATTCTCGTATTTCATATTCCGAAATTTGTTTTCTCTCTTACTTCATTCTTCAGAAGCAAATGTATGAAATAAACATTCGAAATTATTCATGAAAATGTTTCATTTCTTGAAAGGATGCGCGGGAAATAAGGTAGCAACGAAAATGGACAAATTTCTCGGGTAGAGAAAATGTAGGAATACTAATGAATTTTACTTTAAACATATTCTAAGTAGAGCTAATGTTTCCCTCGAAACCATCCGCGATTTTAATGGTATATTCGCACGTTATTTTAGCATACGTAACCTTGCGTTAAAAAATTATCCCTTATCTTGGCGTTTTGAGAAATTTTCATTCAAAGTGTACGTGGTACAACGATTCCTTTTTGATTTTAGAATAAATTAAGGCAATGGTTCATTGCCGTAAACGAAGCTACTTAGATATAATTATACGAAATTGTATCTGATATAATGTAAAATCTGCTTTAATTTTAGGCATACGCAATTAATCATCAACATAACTATATACAATGCAAAACAATTCATTAAAAACTTACAATAATTCTGAACCGATATACTCTTTTCAATAAAATAGTTTTTAAAAAAGAACCGAGAAATTTCTTTTCTATATTACAAAATTGAACAGAGGGTATGTTTATTTCTTAACTATCTATTTTGAATTGCTTATTAAAAGCTTTTTAATATTATAGTATCTGGTATTCAAATTGTTTTAATTTTTCGAAAGAGAGACTGAATTTAACAAATTTTAAAACCTTAGCAAAAATTAAAAGAATAATGGAATGAATCGTGTATCTATCAGGTTTAAGAGTATTTTAATAAATCGTTAAAATTAAATAACCGCGAATTTATATATAAAAAAATATATCAATTTTCTACGTTACGAGTAAATCGGAAATAAACTAAATATAAAAAATTATGATAAATGATTTCCCCCCCCCCTACTTAAGCGATAATTCATATCTGATGATTCGAAGTCACATTTGAAGTAATTGAACAAAACTGTCAGCGGTTACCATTCTACAATCAATGAGTGACAAATATTTCATTTTACGTTGCAAATTTTTCGACGTGGTTTGCATGCGAATACTGCAACACAGCCAATATGATTCATTCAATTATTCTTCAGCTATTATAAAACAGAAGGCAAGACCTTTCGTCAGAAACAGTCAACTTTAAAATATTCCGTAAATTTCGTAATTTTTATTCTACGTTTTTGTAGTCTGTAATTTTTAAGTTTATATTTACAATATTTATAAGGAGTGGTTAAAATGACAAAATTTAGAAGCATTCAAATAAATAAGAATTACTCTCTGCAAAAGTATTTTTTATTTATTTATATTTTTTTATTTAGAGAAATGAAATTAGTGCCAATAGAAAGCTTAGTTGTTTGGTTACAAAGACATTAAAGTTCTGTTTTTCAAGGTTTTAAATTTCTCTTACGAGGGATGGGGGAAAATAATAACTTTAATAAATGTTAATTAATAAAATCAGTAAAAAAAATTACATATTCATCTTTCACTCATTATCTCATAAACAAGATTATGTTTTAATGGAACGTTTGGAAAACATTTTTATTTTAAAACAAAACCACAGTTCTATACCGGAAAAAAAAAATTATAAAGTAACACACAGGTAAATAATCGCAAAAGGAATGTGTGTAAAAAATATTGTTTAAAAATAAGCCATACACTTAATGTTGTATAAATTGACTAACTGCAAAATAAAACTTTTAAATATCTGAAAAAAAACAAGATTTTTAATTCATTTTAACGCGAAAATACGAAAATAGAAAGAAGAAAAAAAAATTAAGAGAATCACGAATTTAATATTTCTATCATGCAAATCATTTTTCTGATACAGAATAAAATGGCACAGGCAACGCTGATGATTTTCAATTGCATACATCAGTACAAAAAAAAATGCAGAAAGTGAAACCAGGCTTTGTGTACAGAAAACTCGATACCGAGTGAAAAAAAAATTGTAGCAAGTATCATGGAGCAAGTAAACAATTGAGTCACGGCTTGCGATATTCGAATCTTCCCTCGTGTACGAATTTCCGGAGGTCGTCACAGATGAAAACCCGCGATGGGAAGTGACGTAGTATTCGACATATTTGGCAAGAAAGCGTCGTTCTTGGCAACTTTCTCTTTCCATGTAGATTTCCAGAATTCAATCACTTTAATCACTAAATACTACAAAAAAAAAAAAATATTTATTTTCCGTTAATTTTCGCGAGTCCAACATCGTAAAAAAATTATTATAAGGGGGGAAAATTATATATTGAATTAAAAGCGAAAAAATTTTGTTTGAAAATAGAAAAATGCACCAGAAAGAGCGATAAAGCGCTAAATTGGGTGACATAGAAAAACATTCCTTCAAATCTCGCCAACATGGAGGGAACAATTTTCAAAACCAGTTTTTGCGATCAGATATGTAGTTCGACTCGTCTTCTGAAGTAAATAGTGGAAACGGTGCGGTTTCCCCCCGGGGGGGCGGCCGCCGGATGAGTAAGTCGACAGAAGGAAACAATTGTTGATATTTCTCATTTTTTCAAAATGCATGTAACATTCATTGTTGCGGATTATTTTTTTAATTAAGGAAGCAAGAGAGGAGGGACTTATTGTAGCATATCAGTACAAGAAACAAGCCTTAGATCATAACAAGATATTTTTTACATTATTTTTTGTCCACAGTAGAAGTTATTTTCTAGCAGAGTACAAAAAAATTAATAAAAAAAACTATTGAGTTTTCAAGTAATAGGAATATTATAAAATATGAGCAAATTCAATTCGTAGAAATGAAAGTAAAAGCAAATTGCACGCAAAAAATGAATTACACTAATAAAATATCAAATTATAATAGCCAATGAGGCTAGTTTGGCATCCTCTACACAGTAATCTGAAAATAAAGTTACCTGAAACATCTTAAGCCTTGTATGAAACAACAGTTTTTAAATGGCCCGCAAGATTTTTTTTTTTATTTATTTACAGGAGAGAGAGAGAGAAAAAGGGGGGGAGACCCTAGTGAGAATTACTGATGCAATAACTCAAACAAAAAAGATATAATGAAATAAAAACTTATGTAAAATGACAGTTAAATAATGCAGTCCTCTTTTTTTGGGGGGAAAGGGGGAGAAGCCGAAATTAAGACACTAAAAAATGTAATCAGACGAGAGTCCATTTAAAATACTACGTTATCTTCAGGAGTCAAGTTATCGGTAAGGTAGAATTAAGATTCTACCTAGAATTTAAGCATTTTTTTTTTTTTTTTTTTACAAAAATTAAAGTTTAATAAGAAAGATTGAAATTACTGCACAACAAAATTGAACTAATTTACCATTTTTACCCCAACGCCTAGTCACTTTTCCGTAACATGCAAATAAATTACGCCAACTATTTGGAACGTATCATTTAAAGCAAACTTATACGATATTATGCATGACAAATGACGTTAGAGCAGTGACCAATCCAAGTCATGAATGGGTGACTCATGGCATACGTAATGACTCCATGTTCTGCTTGCTCTGCAATTTAGTGTCTGACTGCAAACTAAGATAATTATTTTTGGTTGCCTATTTCGCATCCAGACAGGGTACAGCGGAGCATTTCGTACCGGTCACAATGATCTCGCAAGCAAGCATATCGTTGGACGCGAAAGCCAAAAAAAAAAAAATGTTTTTTTTTAAATTATCATCGGTTTCTTTAATCGTAATATTTTAACAAAAATTAAGGACGTTTGAGATGTCAAATTGATTTATTTCACAATAAGTCACTTGTATAAACGTTTTTCTAATGATATCTGCAATATATTTTTCTGTAACTGTTAATTACAATTGCTTTTCATAATTAATTTTACAAACTAAATCTTGTTGAGATATATAAAAAAAAAATCCACTTTTATATACAAATTCAATGAATAAAAAAAATATTTCATCGGCCTGTATAACTGACTTAATATTCGGTAGAAATATTAAAATTTACTTAATCAAATTAATCATATACAGTATAGTAAATTACAATAAATCAAGTTCCATTGAATTAATAAATCTACAAAATAATTTTAATATATGTACTATATGAATTGGAATTAAAAAAAGTTTAGGAAAACAGAATACATTTTTATATAGATAAATGAGAAAAATTCTAAATTACAGCAAATTAATTTTAGTATATGAATACTTCTCTACGTAGGTTTTGATTTCTAAATAACACAATGCTTTTTAATTCTTCAGTAGTATATTTATTGCTAAACTAAATAATGCAGATTACAAGAAATTAAATAGGTCTACTTGATTAAAAGCTCTATTTTATCCAGACTGAGGCTGATATGTAAAAAGGGGAAGAAAGTATTTTAAAAAAAATTAATTATAAAAACAAAGGAATAACCGAAATACCAGGATAAAACTTATTTTGCATACTAATTAGCTCATAGGTACATGATGCAATTACAGCTATTAGTTTTTTTTTTTTATTATTATTATTAACATCGCACTGGAAGCAACACGAGGGCTATTGGCGACGGACCTCGTAATTTTGAACCCCGGTCAAGTGCCCATGATGACACATGAGCTGGCAACCCCTCTCCTAACTTCCTCACCGCGCCATCGGAAAGACTTAGGACCCCGGCAGATTTAACGTGCATCAGTCCCGGCTACACGGCGGGTCTCTAGCGGCCAAGGATCGAACCCGCGACCGAACGAAAACCGTCGGCCAGGAATCCGCAGCCATTACCAATAGGTTACCACGGCCACTACAGCTATTCGTGTTGAATTATTTGTTTTCAGGTTGCTTGGTTTTATTAACGTCGCACTAGAAGCAACTCGAGGGCTATTGGTGACGGATCTCGTAATTTAGAATCTCGGTCAAGTGACGAGGACGACACCAGAGTTGACTCCCTCCCCCCTCTCATAGCTTTCCCACTACACCAACGAGAGAATTATGGGCCTCGACAGATTTAATGTGCATCAGCCCCGACTACACGACGGTGTTTAGTGGCATCAAGGGTCGAACCCACGGTTCCACGTAAGCCGCTGTCCGCGACCATGACCACTAGGCTAACGCGGGATATTTAGTTTCACGGAGTCGAGGATTGAAGTCACCCGCAATATCGTAAAATTATAATTGCTGCTAAAAATAATCGAGCGCGATAGAAACTTTATTAAAAATTATTCAAACTTCACTACATAATCACTATCTAGAGTTATACATTACTCCCAGCGCTTCTTCACATTTCAAAGGCCGTCTTCGTAAAACTCAGCAAATTGAACACGATTCTTCTCCATCCCGCGGGTTAACTTCAATCACAGCTTCTTGAAATGAAACAATCAACATCCATAGTTGTAATTTACATCATGTTCAGAAGGATCAAATAATATGCGTAGCAAAGTTCATCCAGATATGTCGGTTATTTCTTAGCAAAAAAAAATTTAAGATATGCCCTCCCAATGTTTGTGTAACAAATCCTTATGATTATTTCCTACAGATTTACGACTATGAGAAAGTTGATTCAGCAGATTTTATGAGCGCGTGATCGCATAAATTAAAGGATAATTTGAAATTGTATCAGCAAACAAGGTTGACTACTATTCACTAAAGGGTTACAGAATGGGAAAAATTAGAAAAGTAAACTTGATGAAATCGCAACGTTTTATGTAAAAGAGAGAAAACACGCAAAAAAATTTTTTTTGGTTGTAAAATAATAAAAAGGAAGTATCGAAATAATTTTCATGAGGGGAAAGTTGAGTTTCGTTATGAATTATGTAAACACAAATGTTTTACTCATTTTGTAGTTTTTCTATAAATTATTTTTCTCAATATTGACCTCCAAATATTGCGCCATATTTTAAGAACTATAAACCTAGTTCCACGAATTGCGGGAAGATTACAAGAACTGAATTAGTGGGAAGTGCAACCCTTCTTTTATCCATCTTATTTCTGGAATTTATGCGACGATTAGATTCATTAAATATCTTTCAACCTCAGACTTTCAAGTATGACTCACGATTTTTTCTCGCATCCATTGAGGACGGTTGAACTGTAAACCTTTGTCACAGTCCACGAGACGATGCACGCGTCATACCATGACGTTCTTACCCCTCCTTTTTTTTTCTTTCAAAAAACTTTTAATAGGTCGAGAAAAACACGCATCGAAACTAGTCAAGTTTCTCAATTCTCGCGAGGTGAATTTAATAACGCGTTGAAAAACCGCAACATGTGAAAGTAAAAATTCTCAGACTAAAAATAATTAAATATAAGTATGAAAAATTGTTTTTCCATGATTTTATTTAAACATGGTCTGTAAGGTATAAAAATAATTTTTAAATGTAAAATCATATGTAATTTATAAAAATCGAAGCGTTCATACTAATTTTGATCTCATATATAAGTGGTACTTAATATACCTAATTTCTTGGTAGGTATCTTTGTTAAGCGTCTCAAGTTTTTATAAATTATACATTATTTTACGTTTAAAACAAATTATTTTTAAAACTTTAAGTCTATTTTTAAATAAAAGCTTTGATTAAATAAAAAAAATGACTTGTGCTAATTTATTTTTAGATTGGAAAATTTGAGGCTTTCATCTACTGGCCATTTTGATTTCGTGAACATAATGTTAATCCTATGGAATTTCTACTATACCGTTCTGAAAACTTTACTATTTTACCTACTTGAAAGCAATAAAGTGCATTCGAAAGAACAAAAAATAATGAATGCTTCTGTGGATGTGCTTTATTGCATTCAAACAGATAAAATAGAAAAAATTTGAAAACGGTAAAAATTCTAGAGGATTAGCATAACGCTCACGAAATCGGAAGAGCCGGTAGACGGGAACCTAAAGGCTAAAGAAAAGCCCTTACGTGAGCTATACGAATGTGCAAAATTTCAAGTATATCACAGTATTGTCATCGAAGTTATACGCGTTGTGATATATTCAATTTTTAAAAACAAACGATTTAATCTTAATGTGATACTTTTTTTTAAATATTATCTATTCAACTTTTAAAAGCAAACGATTTAAACTTAAAGTTATACTTTTTTCAATATTCTTTTTTAAAATATATTTTTTAAATGTTTTAAAGTTGTTACAGAGAAATAAAATTATGTTTTTGGCAACACCAGATCATATTTTTTATTTTTCGAAAATTTACTGGCAACGATCATAAAAATAGAATACATTTTGGTTCCAAGATGTAAAGACGAAAGTTGAAAAATTGTGCTTGTGGAAATTGTGTATCTATAATTTATGTTTGAAAAATGTGTGCAAATAAATGTGATGTCCTGAAAACAAGTCATCTTTATTAATAGTCTGCAATACAGTACAGCGTATTCAAAATTTCAGCTCGATCGAATGATATAAAAGTCGGTTAAAATTCGTGTACAAATTTTGAATTGGAAAGAGGTACTCGCTAAGAAAGTAGCAAGTTAAGGCTCCCGTCTACCCACCATTTAGATTTCATCAGCTTAATGTTAATCCTATGGAATTTCGACTTGAATTCTCCCATCTTTATTATTTGATCTATTTGAGTGCAATAAAGTGCATTTGAAAGAGCAAAAAATAATCAATGCTTCTGTGGAATTACTTTTTTCCAAAGATTTTTAAAAATATTTGAAAAATTTCTTTAGAGAGTGGAAAACTCAAAAACGAATAATTAAAATAAGAATAAAAATATTTTTAAAAATCTTAGGAAAAAAGTAATTCCGTAGAAGCCTTCATTATTTTTTGCTCTTTCAGATGCACTTTATTGCATTCAAATAGATCAAATAATAAAGATGTGAGAATTAAAGTCAAAATTCCATAAGATTAACATTACGTCCACGAAATCAAAATGGCGGGTAGACGGGAGTCTTGAATAAAAAAATTATAAAAAAAAAAAAAAAAAAAACCAACTTTATAAATAGGGCAAGAAAAGCACTCATCGACACCAGTTTAATTTACCGCGAGATGAATTAAATAACGCGTCGAAAAACCGCACCATATGAGAGTAAAAAATAAATGAAAGAACTGAAATGGAGTAAATTAAATAATGCGTAAATCCGGATCTGCGTCATTATGCTAATGCCATCAAAAGAACCAAGAGAGGTGGGGGGAAAGCAATACAGAAAACAAGTGCAACCGAAAACTTGGGAAAAGTCGCCGGAAGCTGAAAGGATCAATGGTCAAAACCGGAAGTGGTCGACGGACATCCTCCATACAGACAGACAAAAGACTTCAACCATTTGATGGCATTTAATTGGGCGTGCAAGAATTTCGGAGTCAGGGTTTGGTTCATGGTATTGCAATCGTTTTTTGGAATGAGACATGTTTTAGTAATGTGGGGCTACGACGGCTCGATGAACGTAGCAGAGAGGGGTCTTTTTATTATTAAAACTGCTCTCGTGTTTTGCATACAATGGTTGTTCAGTATTCGCGATTCTGAAAATTGAGCGTTTTATTTTGATGAAATCGGAAAGAACTCACATTTGAAAAGTCTTAAAAGAAAAATCAAATTATAATTCAATAATGTAAGGTTTGGTTTGGTTTTATTAACGTCGCACTAGAAGCAACACGATGGCTATTGGCGACGGACCTGGTAATTTTGAGCCTCTGTCAAGCGACGAATAAAAAAACAGGGAAGGAAAGTTTATGTAACTTAGTAGAATTGTGAGTTTCGTGATCGGTGAATTGTGGTTCGATACTTAATCCCGAAAAAGTTAAGGGTTGATAGTTAATATAATTTCAATTCGCCAACCAAGGGCTATAGTTTTAGGTGGGGCGTTTTGGCGTACCAGATCACTATTCAGTTTCTTATCGTTTGCTTCAATTTTAATTACATTTAGCTTAAATCATTCAATTTAATAATTTGTCGTTTGCTTTAATTTAAATTACATATAGCTTAAATTATTCAATTTAATAATTTGTCGTTTGCTTTAATTTAAATTACATGTTGCTTAAATACATTCAATTTAATAATTTATCGTTTCCTTTAATTTTAATATCGAAAAAGTTTACTATTGTCCTCTACTCGATATTTCATCATTTACTTTAATTCTCATATTTGAGTAACTTAATAATTATAAAAGAAATAGCGCACCTTAGGTGGCTAAATCTGTTCTTTGCAAAACTTTTCATAGAACTATTTAAAAAATTTTGGTTAGGTTTTCCTTATATAGCTCAGGGATATCTTCGTTTTACAATAAAAAAAAAAATGCAACCTAAACTCGTACCATTTAGATTTCTTTTCTTAAAAAAAAAGTTAGATATTAAAACGTTTCTTATTCACTAACGTTAAGAATTATATATATTTTACTATATTATTCATTCCAGTTTGAATCCATTTTCTCCCATATTCAATACGTCCAATATTTAAACTCCCACACTTAGATGACAAAACAATCAATAATTTCAGTGTACTTACTTAAAATCAAGGGTTGTATATGTATAATAAACCACACGAACTTACATTAATATTGGGACATTTTTAAAGCCTGCAAAAGTATCTCAACCATTTCATTAACAGAAATTTTAAATTCGCATCGTAATTATAAATAGGGTAAATGACAACTGATTATGTAATTTTAAATAAAAATCAGATGAGGAAACATACATGTTGCATTCGCTCTATTACATAGCTAAAAAAAAATTTAGATGTTTATTATAACTGCTGATGAAGATAAAACTTCAATTTTAAAATAATGATATTCTACTGAGGAAATTTTAAGAATTGCGGGTTAATTTTTTAGGTAATTAAATAATCTTGCAATGAATTGTATTTGACTAAATATTACAAACCGTACTTTAAAAAAAAATCAATTGAAATGGATGTATATGGAAGATAAATTTTTCGAGCACCGCAATTCAATAAGCCAACACTGATGTTTACTATTCGCGAAAATTATATCCAGCAGAAACACAATTTGCAACCAAACTAAACAGTCCAATCAATAACCAAAGGTTGGTTCGGAAAGATTAATCATATTCCTCTTATCAATAAGCACCAGTTGACTTCATTTCAGTTGATTCATTCAACAGTTTTAATAAACTGTTGAATTCTGTTTGGATTAATTCACTTTGTCCCAAATACAACATGTTCCATACCCTTCCCCTGTGAAATAGTGGCCGCTGAACCTAGTGGTCACAGTCGCAGACTCGGGCTGGCGGTTTTCGTCGAGTCGCGGGTTCGAGTCTTGATGCCATTAAAACCCCGTAATGTAGTCGGGGCTGATGCGCGTTAAATCTGTGGAGGTTCAAATTTGTACCATGGAGGGGTATGGAAGTTAGGAGAGGGATTGCCAGCTCCGATGTCATTCTGGTCACTTGACCAAGGCTCAAAATTACGAGGTCTGTCGCCAATAGTTCTTGTATTGTTTCTTGTACAACGTTAATAAAGCCAAATCAAATCTCTGAGAAATGAATTTTAAACTATGTATGTCACAGAAGAATGCTATAAATACAGAAATTAGTATTTCTTGTATTTCTAAATTTTGTAGACACTGATGTATTGTATAATGTGTGTTACATTAATACTAGTATATTTTTCTCTATCTGAAGAAAGGGATGCCCAAGTTTGGGTTTCCTATTTTATAATATTCCGCGAAGATTGCCTTAGTTTCAATTTCATTTTAAGTAGCAACTATATTTCACTTTTATATGGTTTATTTAAAAGATTTTGGAGAAAAAAAATAATAGAACACGTCACAAAAATTGGAAAAAGTAACAAATATTCAATAAAATTCGTATATTTAACACATGAGTTAAATCTTGCATAAAATAATCAATAATATAAAATAATGATAGAATTAGAAAAATATTTAAAAAGTATATATTAACCTTTTTTAAAGTATTAGTTTGTTAATAAATAATAGGAAAACGGTTGTCCATTACGTTGGGGGGGGGGTGAATTCAAAAAATTTGTGAACGCATAATTTTCCCTACCTCTGTTGGTGCTCCTGCTTCATACTGCGCCACGCGCGAACATCATTAAGAAAAGGTTGCAGCATTATCCAGAATTGGTAAATCTGCGAATGTGATATTAGTGTTGCGTGGTAATTTCGTGTTGCGAGATTCACCACTGAATACAATCCAAGGAAAGAAATTAAGAAATGCCCTAGAATGAAATCATTCTAGAGTCTAAAAATGTTTAAGATATGTCCGACATCTCACAAAACAGAAAATATAACTCTGACGAAACGAAGGAAAACATAATTATCAGCTTAGATTAGTTTGAACTAACATCGCATATGAGCAAAACAAGGGCGAAGGACCTAATAATTTTGTGCCGAATCAAATTATGAGGGCAGCAAGTTCGGAGTCGATTTCGTCGGTGGCTCAAAATGACGATGCGTATTTGGCTGTTGTTAGCGATTTAGGAATCTGAACTGTCCAGGCCCTGGTTGGCGATGTGACATCGCACTAAGAAGTAACAAGAGGGCTATTTGCGACGAACCTCAAAATTCGAACATCGCCAAGTGACGAGGACGACACGTGAGCTGACAACTCCTTCTCCTAACTTCCACACAACGTCAACGAAGAACTTTGAACCCCGGCACATTTTACGTGCATCAGCCCCAACTACACGGCGGGTGAGTGAGTGAGTGATTTTGAAATTTTATGGCACAAGAGCCAGATATGGCCATGCTGCGCCAAACCCGGTGATACACAAGAATTAAAACATTGCGCTAAAGTAAAATTTAAAATTCTAGTGAGGCAAATGTTATAAAAATTAAAAACATTGTTAATATATATGATAAAATAGCAGTTTAAAACAAAACGTAATCAGATCAGATTAAAATCAGATAAAAGCGTGAAACTACACGGCGGGACTTAAGTGACATCAAGGCTCGAGCGAGTGATGGTGGAGTTCAATGACACAAGAACCAGTTATGGCCATGCTGCGCCAAACAAGGTGTTCGGTGATCTAGACGTTTGAATGAGAGAGTGATAGTATTTTTAATGGCGCGAAAGCCAAAGTGGCCATGAGGCAAACAAGAAAGGGGAATGAAAGAGAAGTCAGTAAAGTTTAAAGATATGATCTAGACGCATGAAAAAAATTGAAAAAAGAAATTGGTTAACAAAAAAGAGGGTCGAAAATAGAGAAGGATCACTGGGGTATCCCGGGGGCGCGACACCCGTGTTCACACAAAACTGAAGTTCATAGAAAAGAAAAGATCATTAGTTTTCTTCTGATAATTTTTAGTGAATGAGTGACAGAGTATTTATTGGCGCAAAAGCTACTCTTGCATAAGTTGCGCCAAACATTTGTTGGAAAAAGTAACATGTTTTTTATTCCACATTATGATACACAGAGAAAAAAAAAATGTAAATTAATTTTTTTTATAAAAATGCATCAATATGAAAATGAATAGAAAAATCTTATTAGTTGTTCCTAAAAAGGAAAAAAAACCCAGTTTTTTAACCGCTTTTTTTTCTTCAACGGCGATGACGAATCCCCAAGGGTCCATTGAGTTTTGTTAAGAGCCCTCGTCATGAGAGCACAATGAAAGACTGAAGAAAGATGGGACTTAATAGAAAAATGAAGGAGTTTCTATCATCTCACGTGACGGTTTTCAGAGCCAATTAGTTGAATTCGCGTCTGGGCTATATAGGTCGTGCCATGGTCTCAATGCATGCTCCCATAGTGCAAATTTTCAGTAATACTTCATTCAAAATAAGCAAGCTATTGAAAAACAGCGAAAATATCAACCGTTTCTGAAAATCTGATTTTTTAAATAATGACCCTATACATTTATTTCCCCCTATTAGAGCTAGAAATAAAATTTTCAGAACTATTTAAAAAGAGAGAGAATTACACTTTGTTTTTGGAAAGGGTTGACGGTGAAAAACTAGAATCGGTTAAAAATTCTTACAAACTATTACCATGTCTTCCGCAACAGAATACATTCCACTTTCATAAAGACCGCTCTTTCTAGAAAGAGGGGGGGGGGACAATCCTCATCGCCCATGAAATGACAGCCACTTCAAGGACAACGCCCCTCTTGTTGATGAAATGAAACAGAACTTCCACCACCACCCGATTGAAGATTCGGCGCGCGTGCCACTTCGCGTGCAGACGATACGAACACGCGGTTGCACGTCACGTGAGCGAGAAAAGGGGGAAAATATAAATATCGTTTGGGCGCCAGGCTCTGTGTTACGTGTGCCTTCTTTTTTAACAAAAATAAGAGAACAAAAAATTCGTTTTCTTGCGAGAGAGCACCTGCCACGCATAATGGTACGCCCAAAAGAAAATGCATTAAAGGAGTGAACGTTATTTCTCATTACCCTTTTTAAAATGTATGCAGAAGAAGGGGTAGAATAAGGGAAAGAAAGTAAATGAAAATTATTCTTGTCTGCCTGAATAAGTTTGTCAAATTGGAAAGGTTGAAATGCGTAATGATTAGATGGCAGTATTTAACAAAGCGTTGATTGTTCTTTGCAAAAGAATGAAGCTTTCACGACGTTGAGAGGTTTAAGGTTTCTACTTTTGACAGTAAAATTAATTCGAGGCAACTGATTTGTATGACTGATATTTTAGATAATAGACGACTATTAATTATATCACAAAAGCGTTTTCTTTTCACTTCGTAATTTTTTCAAATCGCCACCTTCAAGTTATATCATTTATGCTGAAGTAATTTGAAATTGTAGAATCCAATGGATACTACACATGCGCAACGAAATATCAAAAATTTTTCATCTTTTACTAAGTTAGCCACCAAAGGTGTTATTGTTTTAGTCAACTACAAAATGTCGTTGCTGACGTTCATTCAAAATTTTAACGTTGCAGTTTTTACGTGAAAATAACGTCTGCTTTCATCCATAATGAACTTAATTTTCAAAAATATGTCGTAATAAATTTCTCCTACATTTCTTATCAGGTTGAAATAAAACATATAAAAAGTATTTTATTTACCTATCAACTGATGTATTTGATTGATTGAATATTTATTCACGTCGCACACTGAAAAGCAACACGATGACTATTGGCGTTGGATCTCATCATTCTGAATCTGGGTCAAGAGACGAAGACGACGTCTGAGCTAGCACCTCTCCACAACACGCCCATGGATGAACTTGAAGCCTCGACAGATTTAAAGGTGCATTAGCCCCGGTTACATGGCGGGTCTTTAGTGGCATCAAGGCTGGAACGCACGACAAAATCCGCAGGCCGTGAGTCCGTGTCCACAACCACAAGGATAACGCGGCAGCGATTGATGAAAACCTCAAATCATATGAGATCAATAATAAAGAAAAATTATAACTGGAAATGAATAAAATTATTCAGAATTTTAAGATAGTTATGTGGCAGCCATTTTTGCCTCAAGATTTTTGACCTACTTTCTAAATTGTCTTTCTTCTTGGAATGCTTTGGGCTCAAAACTGATTATAATATTGATTTGTTATTATTAGCAAACAAAGGTACTTTTGTAATAGAGCATGTAATATAATAAATTACACTTTATTTAAAGAGTTGCAAATAAAAGGAGTCATTTTGGTGATGAAATCTGTTCTTTGAAACGCATTGCATCGAACATTTTCAATATTCATGAAAAATTCAATATTCATGAAAAAGATATTTACTTTTGATTAGTGATTAGTCGTGTTGATACAAAGAGTAGAGTACCATGAGTTGAAAAAGTTTGAGAGCCACTGGTATATAACCATCACGCGGTTTTAATATATAATTCAATGCCAAGTTACACAATTTTTCTATGTTAACGTCGCACTCAGAAGCAACCCAAGGGCTGCGGACGACACACCCCGTACTTTTTAGCCTCGATCAAGTGACGAGGATGACACCTCAGCTGTAAACTCCCTCTCTAAATTTCCTCACTACGCCACTGGACAGACTAGGGACCTATACAAGTTTAACGTGCATCAGCCCAGCTACATGGTGGATTTTTAATTGCCTCAAGAATCGAACCCACGACTCGATAGTAAAAACGCCGGTTGTGAGCTCGCGACCGTGACTACACGGCAACTCCAAAACTTAAATTAATATTAGCGCATTGAAAGTTCACATCAACATTTAAGTAGAAAGAAATTATTATTTTATGACTAGTTAATATCGCATTACGGGGGCGATCAAAAATCTCCTTAAATCATACGCATATCACAAAATACCCAAGATTAAGTTTCCAATTACTCCTTTACGGCCCCTAAAATTTGATTACAGTTGCAAGGAAACGTTATTTATGACTGTACGAAAACCGTGATTCACACAAAGTTCATATTTATATGTTCTTCACTGATCGAAAGGTTTGATCTGTAGCTAAAATTTGCCTGTAAGAGTCCAAACCCACTGGCCATTTTGATTTCGTGAATGTAATGTTAATCCTACGGAATTTCTACTTTTTTCCTCAAATCTAGACTATTTTATCTATTTGAATTTTAAAAAAAATGTGGATCAGAATAAGTAAAAAATTAATGGATTTTTCAGGAATTACATATTTCATCTGATTTTTAAAAACATTTTTACTCCTATTTTAATTATTCGTTGTGGGGGGGGGGGTTCCGGTCTGTAAAATAAATTCTAATACATTTTCGAAAATAGGGGAGAAAATGTAATTCCGCAGACTTTTTTTTTTTTTTTTTCCCCTTTCGTATGCAAGTTTTTTGCATTCAAATAGATAAGATAGTCTAAATGTGAAGACAAAAGTTGATATTTCTTAGTATTAACATTACATTCACGAAATCAAAATTGCCGGCAGACTGTAGCCTTAAGACAAAATACCACAATGGAAAGTATAATAATTAACATAAACAGAATTATATTTTTCTCTTTTTAAATGCCTCGTTTCGAAATATTCAGAGCGCATCTTTTGCAACGCAATCTTCATATTTACTCTTATTTTTGTTACCTCTGCTTAAAGATAACAGTGATGAATTTTTTCATTTGTAATCTTATCACTTTTAAAACAAAGTAAAAATTACTCAAAAGTCCTTATCTATAACAGAAAAATAAGAGTAACTATATTTTTAATCATTTACCGCAAACAAAACGTAATTTCTATTTCGATTTGATAATTTATTAACATCGGACTTAGAAACAGCACGAGTGCTATTGCCAATGAACGTCGGTCAACTGACGAGGACGATACCCGAGCTGGCATCTCCCGCTCTAAACTTTCACGAAAAGCAAGGGAGTGAAGTAAGTTTTCTGCGCAAGAGCTAAATGTTTTAGCTCCCTCTAACATTTAGCAGCACCCTCTAAGAGCTTTAGAGGGTGCTGCGCCAAAAAGCTGTGGTTTAGACATGGGAAAGAATTGAAGAGATAAAAGTTGGTTGACAAAAAGGAGGGTCGAAAATAGAGAAGGATCGCTAGGGTATTCCGGGGACACGTCACCCATGTTCATCAAAAACGGTAATCCCCATGGGAAAGAAAAGCTTCATTGGATTGCCCAAAAACTTCCCCATGGGAAAGAAAATTGCTTCCAGCTGGGGTCATGATTACTGCTTCCATTTAAAGAAGGAAAGCCCTGAGGAGTTCCAAACTTCCACACCATGTCAGTGTGATTACTTAGAGACTCGAAGGATTTAACGTGCATCGCTATACGACAGGTCTTTAGATGGATCAGGACTCGAGCACACGATTCGGAGGAAACAACACCAGTCGCGAGTTCGCGGCTATGACCACTACGCTACAGCACAGCCAACATAATTTCTATATTATACAAGATCTGTTTCTCTTTGTGAAATAAAACAATGATAGCGAACATCTGAAGTGAAAGGAAATACTTCAATTACAATAGTTTGCTCTCAATTTTCTTTAGCGATATTAGGAAAATTAGATTTTACGCTTTTCTAATGAAAAGAGATTTGGAAACACAAAAATAAATTTTCTATTCTACTTAATATATTGATTGTTCATTAACGTAGTACTTAGAAGAAAACAAGGACAGTTTTAGTTTTTTAGTTTATATTAACGTCGCACTAGAAGCAACACGAGGGCTATTGGTGACGGACCTCTTAATTTTGAACCGCGGTCAAGTGACGGGGACACCTAAGCTGGCAGCTCCCTTTCCTAACTTCCACACGATACCAACGGGAGGATTTTGGGCCCCGACAGATTTAAAGTGCATCAGCTCTGGCTACACGGCGGGTCTTTAGCCCCCAAGGATCGAACCCGGGACTGAACGAAAACCGCCAGCCACGAATCCGAAACCAAGACCACAAGGCTATCGCGGCCACGGGTCTTTGTTGGGAGCCTACAACCATGACAACTCAATCCTATACTTGAATAAATTGTGAACAGGATAATAACTTTATTTAATAATAGAATAAAAAGCAATATGAAACTTTTACGAACAGAAAAAAAAAATAGCAATTTGATAAATTATTCATCATGTATTAATAGATTATTATTAAAAACCGATTTCATCGCTAAAAGAAACAAAAAGAAAAATTTAAAAAGTACTTATTATGAAAGGAAAAAAAAATTCAAAAAATGTGTTTGTATATATATATATATATATATAGTTATTAGAAGCTAAATCATTAGCAACTTCTCGAGAAAACACGTACTAAGAAAAGGAAATAAAAATTTGACATACCAACTTCAAGGGAAGCGTCCGTTCTTTGTCGCAACAAAATCAAAGACGGAATTTGATCCCAGCTATAAAGATATATAACTATATAACAAAACTTCCGACGCAATTCTTTAATCCTCTTAAGTTGAAAAAAAATCTTCCAGGAAACTTTTAAATCTTTTAGAAATTCTTTAAACAAAGCGTTAAACTAGAACTGTGCGACAACAAAACAAGAAATAAAATCATGGCTTAGAAACATGTGAGTGAGTGAGTGAGTGAGCGATTTATTTTTCCAAGAACAATTTTATTTGTTGCTATTCCAGAAAAACTAAATGTCACCAAAAACAAAGATAATAGTATAAATAGAGATGCAACAATTTTACAGGTTTATGGCGCAAGAGCGAAATCTGTCAAACATTTGTTTATAATACCACAAATTGTTTTTTTTAATGAAATGAAGATAAAAAGATAAATATAAACAACAACTGATAAAAAAAAATGATGTAGAAAGATATATATAAAAAAAAGCTTTAATGTGATTGATGTAAAAAGCCAATTATATTTTTTTAAAAAAAAATGCTCTATTCGCAAAGTTTAGTGGAAGTTAGTTACGTAGAAACATGGGAAAACAATGAAGTACTAAACTTGTAAAGAACTGCGTACAAAAAGAAATAAGAGTATGTCTCTATTTTTTTTTTTTTTTTTTTTCTGTCTTTGAAAATATTGTTATTGACGTCTTCTGGGGCAATCCAGTCGATGTACGCATTGTACTCCGTTACCGATTTTGCGAGATAATTCACCTATTCATCCCCCCCCCCCCAAAAAAAAAAATTGAATGTCCCGGAATCCAAAGCAAAATAGTCAGATTATGAAAATGCGATTGTATGAAAATCTTACTGGCTAATCTATAAATTATTCCGAATAACATTGTTTGGTTTATCTGTACCTCGTTTTGATTGACAGGTTACTCCTAAACGTCTCACTTAGAAGGAACACGAAGACTACTGACGACAGATCTTGCCATTTTGAACCGCGGCCCAGTGACGAGGACAACATCTGAGCCGAGATTTCACTCTCTAAAACTTCTACATTATGACATCATGAAGACTTTAAACTCGTACAGATTTAACGCACATCACCCCCGCAACACAAAATTGGAATTCGAACCCACGATTCGAGTGAAGCAAAGCCTAACGTGGAAGAAAGCGAAAAACTGTTCTTATTAAAACTATCTGTGGGAGAGTCGGTCTGCTTTAGTTACAGAACATTTTAACAGTTGCAGAGTGGCAAGATTTAAAGCGCCAAACATTTGTTAAAACTATAATATAGACAAGGGGAGTAAAAATCGGTTGCCAGGGGGGGTCGAAAATAGAGAAAGATCATTGGGGATGATTAACAAGTGTCGAATATACCAATCAATATAGCTCGAGAGATTAAATTATGCAGTAAAATATTATTACACTAGAGTAAATTATTGCTAATAGAATGGTAGATTGGTTCTTTGGTAACATTAATACTAATTCCCCCCCCGTATAGGTGCGCCTACTTTTGTCAAATGTCATGGAAACAATTAGAGAGATAAAAAAAAATACCAGAGATTTTTTTTTTCTGTCTCTGATTTAGTTTGGATACAATATATTATACTTTATTAAATTTTGCTTTCCTTAAGATTAATAGCCTTAAAGAAAAATCCTCATTCCATAACATATGCCAAGTGTTTTTAAAAATCGGCAACATACAATCCAAAGGTATGTCGAACGTGATGTCAAATTGGCATCTCTATTCGCTTTATTGTAAAAGAAACTGTTACGTAAGGAGAAATTCTAATCATTATTTCTAATCTTTAACAAGATTCCAATTTTTGAAACCGAGGAAAGGATACGACTCGTATCTTAAATGACAGCGTGACGGTTGTATTTGATTACTCTAACAAAAAACAATTAAGTGCATTATTTCGATAACCGGACCTGGTTAATCTACAGAGGTTTTTACTACGAAATTTTTTTAATTCGTCTTTATGGTTCAATTTAACCATCATTTCATGAGTTATTATACAATACACATTAAATAATGCTAAATGGAACCATCTTGAGATTTGTTCCATCTAGCGTTATCTTGAACTCAAAAATAGTCAATCAATTCTGCTATACTCGTTAGAAAGACTTGGTAGACAATCAAGAAAATAGAATGGGTTCGCTAAATGTGTGATGAAAGATTTTTTTTTTCAACTTAGCACACAAAAATATATATGCAACAGTAACATCAATCATCATCTCTCAGATAATAGATACGACTAGAACTAATAACTTTAAAGAATCAATAATTACAAATTGAATTTCTCAGCCGAAATTTTTTATTTTGTCCTGAAAAATATATTGCCCTTCGAAGTTTTAAAGATACAATGATAATATAATAATAAATATTCAAATCTTACTTTTTGAAAATCCTAGGAAAATGCGCTTAGTATTCCAAATCTACTTCGATGAAAGTACCTGAAAAAAAATTATATGTCAGTATCGAGATTCACAAAATTAACAATTAAATGCTTATATAATAAATAATAATCTAATGCTTACAAAGTGCGAAGTTAATAAAACAATCAATCAAAGTAAGCCCTACTTTCATTGCAATTATACTCGTATGACAACAGGATGTTACTTAAGTTAAAGTAACCCAAAACAGAAGACTTTACGCAGAGACAATCCAATATCGATTGCATTTAACAAATGTAAGTTTACAATTATGGAATGAAAAAAGGGTTTATTTATTTCCCAGCACTCTCTGGTGATAAGAAATTTCTGAAATGCAAGTCGAAATAAAAATGGAACATAATTAAATCGCAAAAAATATTCCATTTATAATAATAAATGAAAATTTATAAAAACTAATTGCGTAATCTAAAATCGATAATTTTTCAAAAGACCGCAAAGCTATCAATTTGAAAGCAATAAATCGTTTTTATCACTGTCGTAGAGCTTGAAAGGCAACCACAAGAGACCATACAAAACATAATAGTCATTACTTTTGAGGAGAGTAGTTTCGTAAATCTTTTTAATAAATAATTTTTAATGTAGCCTACATGACGCACATAATAGTATAAGCTAGATGGTTGGCGTGTCCCGGATTAAAAAATTCTCTGTGCTCTAAATTATTTTTGAAAAAAGAATACTAATCACGAAAGATTTTTTTTATATACTATAAATGGTATAGTGCAGACGATGAAAATACTGTCTTCACATATTATATGTGCGTGCTTACATTAAAAGCACTTTTGAAAAGTTTTGAAGTTTTTTTAATTTTCACAACGACAAATACACATAAACACAAAATAACTTAACTCTATGGACAACCTAATGTTTTCAATACATAAATGAGTCGCTCAGGAAACGAACGTTGTATGGAAATTATATATTAATTTCAAATACCTCGAAAAATTAAGCTTTTATTTACATACATCAAAAAGTATGAAAATAATTTTCTTAAATGTGAAACATATAAATTATAAGCGATTCCGGACGATTAATTAAAATGCCTAGGTAATTAAGGACAAATTATTAATGCCTCGAGCTTTTATAAATTGTTTTACAATTACAAATATTTTTATACATTTTAATCCATCTTTAAATAAAATTTTAATTTCAAAAGTTTATTTTTTATTCTTTTTCAATCTGGAAATTTGAGACTAGGAAGCAACTACGCGAGTTATTTGCAAAAATTCAATGGACTTTATTAAGGGCAAAGAGTGACAAACCTGAGCACCCTAGTATCCTTACTTCTACACCATCCAAACGTGAGTACATTAAGTCCTGACATGTTTAACGTGCATCAGTCCCACTACACGACGGGTCTTTAGTGACATGAGGACTCGAACTTACGATATGACGGAATTGATCACTCGGTTACCGCGACCAAGCGATAGCTGAAACACACGCATTTTAAATTATAATACATTCTTCCTCACCCAAAAATATAGGCATTGACCAACAATCTTGCGTATTGAGAAACCAAATTTTATGCATAATAGATCTTGATAAAAGATGGTACACTTCTTTGCTTGTTTTCAATTAGAACCGAAAACTAAATAGGTTTCATTCGCGTCATTAAATTTAGTCTCTTTGTCAGTCGAAGTTCCAGGTGTGGTTCAACAATGAACGTGGAAACAGAATGGAGAAAGGGGAGGGGAAGACATTATTCTAGATGTTTTGCAACAGGTGTTAACTAAGCAATATCGTTATGAGAACTAAATCATTCCCAACAAAATACTGCAGGTGCACTGGTATGCGTCAAAGTTTAGAGAGAATCGCGAAGTACCAACAGGACCCAAGATCATGATTCCATCAAGCGTAACCATACAAGCGGGATCATTCAGCCATTTCACACAGTCTGGGATATGATTCAATGTGTCTGGGAGGTGGATGACATACGAAAAAAAAAAATGAGTCGTTGCGTCTTTCCATTAGTCGTAATAATTCTTACGAGTATTATAAACTGACATTGCTAAAACGATTTGTTGTACAACGCTAGCTGATACGGCCCGGTGGTATTAGAGTTAAATACGAAGGCAGTACAAAAAAAAAATATATCCGAGTGAAGGATGATAAATGGAGTACAAATATGGATAATTCGAAGCTGAAGGAGCCAGAAAAATAATCGAATTTCATAAGTTTTCCAAAAGAAAAGATTGCAATTTGCGATGGCTTTTCAAAGTCGCACTGAGAAGCAATACGAGGGCTATTGGCAACAGATCTCGTCATTTTGAACCTCGGTCAAGTGACGAGGCGAGTGAGTGTAAAATTTATAGGCGCAAGAACCAGACGCGGCTATGCTAATCCAAACAAGATTTAATTGTGGTCAAGACGTGTGAAGTGACGAGGACGACACCCAGGATGGCAAATCCCTTTCCAAACTTCCACACCACGCCAACGGGGGGACTTGTGCATCAACCCCGCTACATTATTAGCTTTCAAAATAAAAATATGGAGAAAGACTCGATCAAAATATTCCTTAAAAAATCCAGTGTACATAGATTTTTAATAAAAAACAATGTTGCATAGAAATTTGATACAATATAACCTATAAAGTCTGCATTCAGAAAACTTCAAAAAAAAAATATTTCAGAATGAACAATATTTTCCTATGACAAGTTTATTTCAAAGAAAACTTAGAACATTCACAAGACAGAGGTAATTCATTGCATCGAGTAAGTGAAAGTGAAGTTTATAGGCGTAACACACAGATTTGGCTATCCTGCACCAAATAAGATGTAACAGTGGTCCAGGTTTGGGGGGAAACAAAAATTTTGATAAGAAGAGAGGTCGAAAATAGAGAAGGGGCTCTATATTATCCCGGAGCGCGTCGCCATGGGAAAGGAAAATATCAACTAGAGTGCTTCAGAATCATGTTGCTTGAACCTACCTAAAGAAGTCAAGCCCATGAGGGGGCCCAAACTGGAGGACCAGTCCCTTGATGTAATCCCCAGGGGCAGGTACCTATTTCAGTCGCCTCTTACGATATGCATGAGCTACCGTGGGACTATTCTGTCATTCTCGGTCAGCAAACGGGTGTGCACATGTCTTCGTTGTCAAATGAATAAAAAAATATGCAGATAAAAATAAAATAATTTCAAATTAAACTGCATTCAAGTAAACACTGTGAATTCTTCAACTCAAAGTGTTTTAGTAGAAAACCATTCTACTTTCTTACCGGAAAACTTTATTTATTGGCTTTGGTTCGTTGGTTTAAGTTTATCTGCGCAAGGTCCTCAGCAGGACACACTAGGTCATTTTTTTTTTTTTTAGTTTGGCGCAATTAAGATTAGTGCCAAAAAAAAAAACTAAAATAATAGTCACAAATCAATTTATTAAATAATCATTCAGTAAATCATCGTTGTAAGAAACACAATAAAAGGGAGAAAAAAAAAGTCAAGTGATTTATTTAACATAAAATATTTTAAAATGAAAATGAGTAGATCCTCGTAATAAGAAATTTTTAATGCAGTTTATAATATGCAGTATAAGATATAAAATAATTAACTAAAGATTACTTTTTTATTATTTAAAGGTTATTTTTTTCAACAATAATTATGTAGTGGATTTCCAAATAATTTGGAAATCCATGCACCACTTAATAAAACTTGAAATGATTAACCTTAATCAGAATTCAAAAAGTTAGAACTCACTCGATAATAGAAATCGGGAGACTTTTTCTGGATTTATCTTAGACATATCAGATGGTCCACACAGATCAAACGAAAGCGTACTGATGTGTCGTTTTCAAATGTTCATTAGAATGAAACAAATGATTTGGTAACAGAAGAAAATATATATTGTTTTCTACATATCCGTTGAGCAATTTTAAGAACAAAATAATTGTAGTTTTGAAAGTACACTTATTTCGTAAAAATGCGTTTGCAAAATAAGATTTGATTCAATTGTAAATCGAAAGCTTATTGAAAGTTTTATGCAGAAAATGGAGAATATCTTGCAATCGAAAATACTAATATCTCCTTGATGGGAAAATTATCTTACAAAATACGGAATTTCTAGAAATCAAAAAGGAAGCAATTTTTTTTTTAATATCAATTCTATGTGATCATTTCATTATTCAAAAGTTTTGCAGAATTTTATCTTCTGACTCTGAAAAATAATTCTTCAACAACTTTTTTTCCTTGTGAAAACGAATCTCTAATAAGTGAAATTTTATCCCACGCTTTCACAGGGATGCATAAATAATCTGAAGTTTTACTTTCGTTTACATCCCCCCATAAAATTTAATTTTTAGTTCTGAGTTTAAATAAAATTATAGAATTTAAGATTAAACTTGTATTTCAGAAATAGCATCTATTTTTCTCTTTCATATAATGAAATTTTTTATAATTATGAAAGAAAAAGCTGTTGAAATTCCTATTTAAGAGAGTTCCTTTCAATACGAAACATACAAATAATACTATACATTGCATCAATATTTGAACTCCATACTTCTAATATACTTTATTGAATTTTATTTCTCCATTGATGCATTTTTTTTCCGATAATATTTCAATTTCAATTGTGTTCAATAATTACGCTAACAACCTTTTCAAACTTCCACACACACACACAAATTCTTTTGTTTGCCCAATCAGATTTACAGTAGAATTACATATTTTACTATCTTTAACTGATATCGAAAATTTGGGAAACTGATTTGACAGATATTTAATAAACATTGCACTTAAAAGCAACAAGAGGGCTATTGACCATGGACTTCAAAATTAAGAGCAGTGATCAAATGACAAGGATTACACCTGAGCTGGCATCTCCCTCCCTAAACTTCCAGATGAAGGGAAAAGTAGACATTTACACATAAGCAGGACGGTCTCGTCAAAAATTTAAAAAGATCGCTAAGAGTTTGTGCGTCATCAGTGTTTACTGAAGACAGCAAATATCCTACAGGAGACAGAAAATGTCTCTATTAGAAGGTAAGCTTTGAGGGCTAAAGAGAATTTTAATTATGTTTTTCCCGTGTGCATGTTAGATGTTCATAATTCATGAAGTCGTATGATTTTATATGCATTTTTATTTATTAGAAAATTCACTAAATAAGGACGACCTGATAATAAAAATAATTTTAAAACGTTACATATCACGGCTGACACAACCGGATTCAAGCAAAATAGTAAAACCAGTTACGAGCTTTTATATTGGTGCTGTAATGTCAAACTCGTTATATCCAGACAATGTCAGGATTTCGGAATGTTTAATTGTTGCCAGTGGATCTTATACTATTAATTACTCAAATAATTACCATCCAATATCATAAACTGCTCAAAAATTGTTGAAATAAAAATTAGATTATTATATGCAGCAAGACTTTGATTTTAGTTTTTTTAGTTTAGTTTTTTTTATTAACGTCGCACTATAGAAGCAACACGGGGGCTATTGCCGACGGACCTCGTAATTTTGAACCACGGTCAAGTGACGAGGACGACACCTGAGCTGGCACCCCCCTCTCCTAACATCCACACCACGCCAACGGGAGGACTTTGGGCCCCGAACAGATTTAACATGCATCAACCCCGGCTACACGGCGGGTCTTTGGCGGCCAAGGATCGAACCCACGACTGAGCGAAAACCGCCGGCCGCTAGTCCACGACCTTGACCACTAGGCTACCGCGGCCCTAGCAAGACTTTGATGACGTAACGTAATCCAATTGATATTAAGCATCTTCAAACATTAACAATGCAGATGCCTAGAGGACATAAGTCTTGGTACGTCACCAGTATGTTCAAGTCGAGGTCGCGGTTTCCAATTCTGATTGAGTCGAAGAACTATCAAATTGCGTAGTGGTATATATTTTAATCATTTTTCTCATTGAAAGTTATTGGGGTGAATTTCAACCCCCTTGAAATATGTAAATTTGCTTTCATCAGAAAATAAATTAGTATTAAATTATTTACACCCGGGGTCGACAAATTCCAGCCCGTTAGCCAAACTTAGCCAATCGTCTGTTTTTAATCCAGCTCGCGGGCTAATACTATTTTTACACTATAAAGTACAAGAAAAATTGAAGTAGAGTTTTTCGGATCTTGACACAATTACTAAAAGATATTTTCATATTTTAAAATCCATTTGGCTGTACAAAGGAGGGAGCTTCCGTCAGACTTCAATTTGACCTGTAAAATAATATGCTAAACAGTGATGTAAAAGAAATGGTTCAGACTCAATTCTAAAAATATCTTTCGGAAGATAAATACGGTAAAATTCAAATCAGGAATTTATATCTGTTATTTGAGAGTACTTATCAGTGTGAAAGGATATTTTGGAAAATGACGTAAGCAAAATTGCAATACAGATCATTTGCAAACAACTTTTCTGACAGGAAGTACTTGTTTCGAATTCCAGAATGATGAAATATTATCTCAAGAATGAAAAAAACAATGACATTCAGGGCAATAGTACAAAAACTAAACAGTTATATAGTAAATTTATTTATAAATGGAAAAATTTTATGCTTTGTGTGTGTGTTAGCATGTGTATATAAATATGAAAATAATCACTTGCTTTTTCTTGGTAACGAACAGAATTTCTCGTGTGAATATCTTCGAGTTTGCTTGCCTGGCCCGCCGAGTCTGAAATTGGTGTGATATGTCCTTTTCCAAAAGAAAAAAAAGGTTGCCAACCCGTGACTTAACCACGGGTGCTAAACACATTTCCGGGCACAGGCTGATATTTCTGGCCACAGTACATGTAGCGACGGTAGTAGCTTTTCTTTAATTTCTTTTCTTAGGAATACTGTCCCTTGTTCAGCGATTTGTATCATGGGTTCATGGTGACGCTTTGTCTTGTATAACTTTGCACACCAACAGATTGTGATTGTTTATTGACGTTGCACTGAGAAGTTTTTAGTTTAGTTTTTATTAACGTCGTACTAGAAGTAACACGATGGCTATTGGCGACGGACCTCGTAATTTTGAACCACGGTCAAGTGACGAGGACGACACCTGAGCTGGCACCACCCTCTCCTAACATCCACACCAAGCCAACGGGAGGACTTTGGGCCCCGAACAGATTTAACGTGCATCAACCCCGGCTACACGGCGGGTCTTTGGCGGCCAAGGATCAAACCCGCGACTGTACGAAAACAGCCGGCCGCTAGTCCACGACCTTGACCGCGGCCCCGTTGCACTGAGAAACAGCACGAGGTTTATTGGCGACGGATTGTTCAAGCGACGAGGACGACGCCTGAGCTGGCACGTCTCTCTCTAAATTCCATACAATTCCAACCGGAGAACTTGGGACCTCAACAGATATAACATGCATCAGCTCCCCTAGAAGGCGGATCTTTAGTGGCATCAGGGCTCGAACCCACAACTCGACAAAACGCCAGCCATAAGTCGCGCACTAATAGAATCATTAAATGTCAAGCATATTATTTTATTTTCTTATGTCACTGGAGAAAAAAAACCGGTTCCCAAACCAATGTTCGTTAACAATTTTTCGTTTAGCTGTACGACAACTTGGTTTCGATAAATATAAAACGAAAGCAAGGACCTACATAAAATAGATGAATAGCGTCAACACAAATAATTTTAAAAAAATTAATAAAAATCTATTCTTCACTTTCAGTCACCTTACAGAGAATAATTCCACAAATTAACAAGCATTCAATCTACATATTTTTCTCGTCGTTTCAAAGCATAATTTTCAAAACGTTTTTTACTATTTCAAATCAGAACGTTATTTGCTATTGGTGGGAGAAATGCTGCGGTGAATATTTGTTCAGGGGTGAATGTCAACTGAATTAGAAATTTCAAAAATGATGCTATTGCATTTTAAGTTAAATTTTTGTTATAACATTACGTTGGCTGGGCCACAAACATAAGTCATTGTGACCACATGTCCCATGCGGACCACGACTTGCTTCATTTGCAATATTCATTTTTACAAAA
>BMAW01020777.1:733198-786820 GCA_019974015.1 Nephila pilipes | reverse complement strand
CCCTCATACATTCAACTACTCACAACCTCCCTCATACATTCAACTACTCACAATCTCCCTCATACATTCAACTACTCACAATCTCCCTCATACATTTACTACTCACAATCTCCCTCATACATTCACTAGCTCATTCACACACTCTCTCATTCATTCTCACACACGCACTCTATATATTAAATCTTGTTTCAGAATCTATAAAATTTTCTGTATATCCATTGACAACAAGTTTATTAAAATTAAAATAAGGTTTCAAACTACAAAAACGTCACATGTTCCCAAAGTTCATCACATCGAGCCCAAACATCCGACACTTGAAGGGAAGGATAAATTTGCCAACACAAGAGAGAAAACACTCCTGAAAAAACTCATTAAGATATTTCATAATTTCCTTTGCCCAATGCAATATCGCGTCCCTGTAATAGTACGCAAACCTAAAAACCACCAAAAATAGCCGTACCTTCGAAAATCCACAGGCCGCAAATGACGTCCAGATAAAAAATGCATTAAAAAGTCCCCAAAGAGCAGTTTCGCCAACCACTTGTCCCATACGTGTGCAGCACAAGAGAATGACACCGTCTCACGACTCGTCCTTCATTTAGAAAGATTAATGAATCCAGTCGCACGCCCGTGATTTCTCCGTGTAACCGGAGTTTGAAATTCGCAGCCTTAGTAAAATTGCTCGCGTGCGTGCAAGATTACCATTTCTGGAAGGGGAGGTTAACTAACTGTAACAAAGATATATACAGAAGTTTTCTCTCATCGATTTTCTTTCCTGCCTTGGTTAGATTTGATTTTTTTTCCCCTTTATGTTTTTTAAAAAGTTTCTTTTTTGCTTTGGGAATGTAATACAAGGGCGCCAAGACAGAATTATTTAAAGGACTGTTAAGACTTGCGCATTCACATTTTTCTTTCTTCTTTTCTGAATATTAAATTAGACTCATTTTACAGTAGTCCCATTGTCATGGGTCTTAGAATTGGGGCTGCTACACGAAAGGGTGGGTCGTTGCATTTTAAGTTCATATATGTCGTGCGAGGTAAAATAAAATATTTCGGAGAATATATAAGAGAGAAGTATCGTACAATGAAAAATTCTTATAAGGCAAAGAAAGATAACAGTGATTTTCGAAACGATGTACGTAAACAATCCACACAAAAAATAATTTTTGATAAATTACTTTGAAAGAGACTTCATTGCAAATTATTCCTAAAAAGATTTCGTGCGTATCCGCGACCAAGACCACTGGGCTAAGGAGGCAGTAAGTAAGTGTGAGAGAGTGAATGTAAAATTTATTGGCGCAAGAGCCAAATATGGCAATGGTGTACCAAACAAGATTTAACTGTGGTCTAGAAAAGAAGAAATAGAAAAAAAAGACAAAAATTGGTTGACAAGAAGGAGGGTCGAAAATAGAGAAGGATGGCTAGGGTAACCCGGGAACATGTCACCCGTGTTTACCAGAGACAGTAAACCCCCATGTTAAAGAAAAAGATCACCAGGGTGCCTCGGGGTCATGATACCCATACTTACCTAAAGGAAGCAAGTCCCTGAGGTCCCCTGATATAATCCCCAGGGTGCCCGGCTATACTCCCAGATGCTGAGTACCCATTTTAGTCGCTTCTTACGACATGCATGAGCTACAGTGGGACTATTCTGTCATCCTCGGTCACCACACGGATCGGGCTAAGGTGGCAATCTGGGTACCCCGTGTTATTACTAAGGCAAAATAAAACCATGCTACAAATTTCGCAAACCGTACGTGATGGCGAAACACGTTAGAAAATAGAGTCCTTGTTCATTAAGAAACGTTTTATTAAGTGAGATTGCATTTTATAAATTAATGGCTACAGAAAAAGTGAATTTCATATAAAAACAAAATGAAATGGCTTGTTTTTAAGATACGACTTTTGCAACGTCATCGGTTTATTCTACATAATTAGTTAAAATTTTTCAACTACGGAATGATTTTTATGAATCCATTTCCATCATTAAATCCAGATTTTTATTTGGAATTTAATGAAGCATCATCATTAATAAGTATATGGAGCTGATCTGACGCAATGGGGTAGTTTAGTTTTTATTAACGTCGTACTATAAGCAACACGAGGAGTATTAGCGACGGACATGGTAATTTTGAACCTCGGTCAAGTGACAAGGCCGACACCTGAGCTGGCACTCCCCCCTCTCCTAACTTCCACATCGGGCCCCGACAGATTTAACATGCATCAGTCCCAGCTACACGGCGGGTCTTTAACGGCCAAAGATCAATTTAGTTTAGTTTTAATTAGCGTCGCACTAGAAGCAACACGAGGGCTATTGGCGACGGACCTCGTAATTTTGAACCACGGCAAGTGACGAGGACGACACCTGAGCTGGCACCCCCCTCTCCTAACATCCACACCACACTAACGGGAGGACTTTGGGCCCCGAACAGATTTAACGTGCATCAGCCCCGGCTACACGGCGGGTCTTTGGCGGCCAAGGATCGAACCCGCGACTGAACGAAAACCGCTAGTCCACGACATTGACCACTAGGCTACCGCGGCCAGCCAAAGATCAAACCCGCAACCAAACGAAAACTGCCGATTACGAATCCGAAACCAAGACCACTAGGCTACCGCGGCCACAATGGGGGGGGGGGGGGAATGAACAGAATTCGAAATCATTTTAATATTTACGATTAGTTAGAAAATTTTGGAATAGGATTATTAGCATTAATTACATTTGTATACCCTATTATGACGCATATCATGCCATTACAACATGAGTGTCTAAACTATGACCGTTTGAGGGCCACATTGCAAAAAAAAAAAAAATCTGGGCCGCACATACAATATTTTTTCAACAAATTTAAATAAAAATTAACTATGTAGTTTTATTAAACTAAATTAGCTTCTTATTATAATTTTTTTAATTTGAATTAGATATGTATAAGTACGTATTTATTTTAAAATGGTAAAAGTTTCGTTTCATTTAGTTTGGATTTTATAAAGAGGAAAAAAATTCGAATTAATGAGATGGATGAATTTGTTTTTTTTTTTTTTTTTTTTTTTGAACAAGCAAATCAATATCGGGTTCAATAGACGAGGTAGCAATTCTTACTGCATTTTCACAAGATGTTAATCAGTGATCTTTGTCCTATTTTTGTTAGCTTCATTCTTGAAAATAATTGTTCACAAATATAAGTACTGCCAAAAGCTGAAGACATTAATAAAGCATGATTGTGAAAAATAGGATATTTATTGCGGGGTAGGTAATCTTTATAAAACTCCAGTAAAGAAACATTCCTAAATTTTTCTTTCAGTTGAATGTCACTTTGCAGTTCAATGCATTCCATTTGAAGGTTTGAAGGAAATTTATTTATTTATAGAGAAAATAAGGTGGAAAATATGTTGAAATACTCTTCATTTTTTCAAAAATTTTGAAATCTACTTTCAAACTCTCGAATTAAATCAAAAATTAATGCAGCATATTTTGTGCAAATCACGGGTTTATGTGCAGCCAAAGTACTGAAATGTGTCAAATCTTACTTTTATTTGATTAAGCCAAAATTTCAATTTTTTTCAAACGCTATAATTGTTTGGAACACATTATTAATAAATTGATTTTTTCCTTGAAATCTCAAATTTAAATCATTCAAATATTCTATTAAGTCTACTAAATAGCTAAATTTAAAATCCAATCTTCGTCCTCAAATTCATTCACAGGTTCCCCTTTTGTTTCCATAAGTATTTTGATTTCAGTTCTCCAATCGTAAAATCTTTTGAGCATTTTTCCTTTACTGAACCATCTTACTTCTGTATAATAAATAACATCTGCAAATTCAGTGCCCATTACCTTAAGAAACTCTTCAATTTGTCTATGATTAAGTCCTTCTGCTCTTATAAAGCTAATGGTTTTTATAACAACTCTTACATTTTCCATTTTTAAAATTTTTCCACATAAATTAACCTGATGTACGTTACAATGATACGCCATCAAGATCGTATTGCCGGCAGCGACGGCTTCATTATTAACCATTTTAACGAGTCCCCCCATTTTTACCAACCATGGTAGGGGCTCCATCGGTTATGATAGCTGATAAATTTTTCATAATCATAGATAAGGAAAACCTTTTCATCGAATAAATCTACATGCTTGGTTGTGTCTTTTAACGATAATAAAGCAACCATTTCTTCTGTGATATTTTAATGTTCATAGTGTTATCTCCGTGCTTAAAACCCGCCTCTAGAGGGCGTTCTTTTTGTAAAGGGGTGAGTGTTTGATGCCACACCATCCCCTCAGACGAGACCTGACCGAATCTCCGAGTGGAGCTGTTGTAAGCGATTTTTTTAAGTTTTAGTTTTTTTTTATTAACGTCGCACTAGAAGCAACACGATGGCTATTGGCGACGGACCTCGTAATTTTGAACCACGGTCAAGTGACGAGGACGACACCTGAGCTGGCACCCCCTCTCCTAACATCCACACCACGCCAATGGGAGGACTTTGGACCCCGAACAGATTTAACGTGCATCAGCCCCGGCTACACGGCGGGTCTTTGGCGGCCACGGATCGAACCCGCGACTGAACAAAAACCACCGGTCGCTAGTCCACGACCTTGACCACTAGGCTACGCGGCCCGCTGTTGTAAGCGAGCGAGATGACACTCGTGTAAATAAATTGCTGTTGTTATATGACCTGCTCTCTTTTGTCTGATGACAACTGTAAACAATAATTTAGTGAATATCAACTAAGTTAACAAAAAAAATAAGAATAAATGAACTGTTCGTGTCTGTGAAGAAAAAAAAAATAGTAACAATAGATACCTCTTATAAAAATTGCCAATTGTGCCGTATCAGAAGCGCCAGTGCTTTCGTCCATGACTAACTAAAAAGTAATTGTACCAATTTAAAAAATTTGTCAAGACTTTTCAATTGAATGTGTAAATTTAAATATTTTCATAATTTACGTTTGGGCCGCATGCAGCCCGTGGGCCTCACTTTAGACAAACATGCTTTACAACAAGAGAAATGATGTTAATTTTGAGATTCAAAACAATTTTAGCAATGACAAACTTTCATCATTTCCATTATAATTCAAATTGTGACAGATTATCCTGTTACGTAAGCGAATTCACAAAGAAAAACACGCACAAGGTAAAGAACCTTATCTGTCTACGTAACTTCCCAGAAAATGTGGTTTCTTAAGATACGCATATCAATTGCGAGAATGTTAACGCAATCGGTCATATGGGCTTCTACAACAACTTCGAATAAAGATTTCAAAAGATCCGTTTATTATTCGAATATATATATATATATATATAATGGACTTGAAAAATAATAAAACAAAATAAGTTCAAAAAGTTATTTCAGTGTCGGTAAAAATAATTTTTACTGATGCCATGGTTTAACACTTTCACGGGCAGTTTTTAAAATGTGGGAACAGGCAATGTCATTTTTATCTTCTAGATTAAAGTGACTTTTTTTTCGAAATATTTATAAAGCAATATCCTAGTGGGTGTGACAACTAAAAAAAAACACTTTTTTTTTGTTGTTGACTGGTAGAGCCGTCATTTGTATTAATGGTGCAGTTAAATCACATATATGCAAATGAAGGTCATATCCTTAATGACAACTAAGAATTTTGTTAGAAAAAAGTTTTAACCTAAATTACAAAACAAATGTAATAGCAAAATACAAGCTAACACAAAAGTATTTTTAAAAATAAACTAATTAAATACCAGTGGAAAATTTCAAAAATTGAAGTGGAAACTTTCAAAACAATTTCGACATAAAGCGAGTTTATTTCTGCATCCCTTGCATCTAAATGACGTTGTTTTCTTTTATTTTTCTTCAACATTCTTAACAATGTAAAAATTGATTTTGTTTTATAATTTGCAGGAGCTATAGAATTTTTCAGGGAGGCGTTAAAATTCAGAAAGATTTGATTGATTTGCGTTTTGTCTTGAAGGATTTGATTTATTAATAACTGAAAAAGCTTATAATTATAGGACAATTCCTATTTTTTATTACTAAATTGTTACCGATTGTGGGTTTTTTTTTTTTTTTTTTTTTTTTTTGATGGAACTTGAATCAAGCATTCTATATAGGGCTATGTCTGAAACTTAAAAATGTTTCTACTTTATCTCCCCCTTCACTTCTCCCTTTTTTCTGATGCAATTTCTTGTACATGAAGAAAAAATATTCCAAACATATAGGTCCAACAAATGAAAAAATTAACCTTTTTATACCATCGTATAAGTTTTAAGTGGTGAAGAACAGTAAGTGATGTAATCAGAAATATTCTTTCTTAGAATCCATTTTTACCACCGACAAGTATCCCGATCGGACAGTTTATTTGTATTTCCAAATATTTAAATATAATATTGTGACTGCTCAATCCATCATTTATTTATCAAGAGAAATAATTATGACGGTTCCTACCATCATTACCTACAGCCGGGATAGATATTTGATTGCTTATAACCGTACTGTCCGTGAATGTGTTAATGAATCGAATTGAGACATGCCTCAGTTAGGATTGACAACCTAAAAATGGGTGTCTCCAGTTTTTGGATAGCCTATCTCGTTGTCTCCAACCATAGCTTCGAGATGCCGAAATCTCTCGTTTTTAGTAAATCAACCCACAAAAACAGTTTCAAACAAAAAAAAAATTTTATCATGAATACTAGGTGGTGACGTAAAATTTTAATTTCTACGAAATAACAGAGATATTTGGATGAAATTTATTCCGCATATTAATTGATCCTAACGTACATAATGTGATTTGTTTGGTTTCAGGAAGCCGTAGATTGAAGTAACTCGCAGTATCCTAATGTTTTAATTATTATCTCAGGGAATTGTAAAGTTTTAAATTACTATAAATAATTGAGATTGAATTAATTTATTTCCATCATTTAATTTATTATAATTATTTTTCTCGAGACTTCACTACACAGTCATCCTCCAGAGTTATATATTTCTAAAAGCGTTTCTTTAACTTTTGAAGATCGTCATTGTATAACTCAATAGATTATATAATCTCTATACTGTGGGTAAATTCAGTCTACTGCTTCCTCAAACCAAACAAATCAATATAAATAGTTGTAATATACAACGTTATATATAGAAGTATTAGTTAATATGCAGGATAAATTTTATCCAGACATCTCAGTTATTCCTAAAAGTCACAATTAAAACTTTTCAATAATTCTCTTAAGTTATGGACGAGAGAAAAAACACAGTTGAAGATCGCAGTCACCGAAGTAACTTAAGAAATTTCATCAAGAATTTTACTTTTATTTGAAATCAACACCAAATTACAGTTCAGCAAAATTTGTTTTTCAGAAAAATAAGATTACGCAAATTATTTTCATGTGTCCATTTCCCGGATCTCCTCCGCCCCACCACCAGTGATCAATAACAACTGTGAAGAAATACGATTTTTCTTTAAATATGTATACTCTTATCAAAAAATTAGTGGATGTCCGTTTTGAGGCAAGGAAATAAATCCATTATGTTTCATTCAATCTATGGTTTAACATATAATAGCGCAAATTAATATTTCAAAAGGATAATTATATCCGCAGCTGTTTCTTTTGAATTTTAAAGCTGTCAAAATCGCAGAGTGACAAGCAAACTGATAGTTTCCCTAAAAAGAATAATTTGGAAAGAATAAGACATATATCACACAGCTACTTAACCATATTTAATTATAAGAAATCTTATGAAACCAATTTTGTAAGAAATAATACGCGAAAAAAAAATTAAAATGTTAATATTAACAAATTTTTTTAAATGCAGTTTTCGATTATAAATGCATAAAATTCAAAACCCCGTAGGAGCACATATTTTTTTATTTAAATATTAATCAAAGAAAACTGAAGAAAAAAAATTAATTTGGCCTTATAACAGCCAAACTGGAGCTATATAATGATGTAATGGCAAAGATTTAATAATTCCGAAACAAAGTGAGGATGTTATCCGAGATATGTAAACCCAACCTCCCCATTTCCATACGGAAATTCTCGAGTCCAGTTTGTCGCTCAGGGCGAGTGAATCAAAATTGTACTCGAAACAAATATTGTACCACTGGGACAGAAAAAAAAAATAGTTACCTTAGAGTACACGCCCCTACTATGGTTATCGTTTAAAATTACATGAAGTGTCAAATAAAACAAAAATCAATATTTTTACCACAATGGAAAAAAAAAAAACTCTTTATCCGCCAGATTACTTTAATCGTACAAAATGGCCATTTTTCATGTAATATTGACACGACATATAATTTTCGAAGATTTATAACCTCCTTTGTCATTCCTAAACGACCATAAGTTATAAATAACGACATCGTATATTAAAAAACAAAAAATTCGACATTTGTTGCATCTATATTATTAGTTTCCTTAATAATTTCGATTTCCTCTAAAAAATTCATAAATAAATGAATTTTTGTTCAAGAAAATATAAAGTTTACTCTCAATGCTCAAGGGAAATAAAGACATGAGAACAATAATTAGGACATCTTTATTTTTATCTGCAAGGAGAAAAAATTGACTTTTTTATGTAAACACACCCATTATTTTATAACCATGGGTAAGATTGGAACTTTACATAGCACGCGAGAATATCTCCATTATTAGAAATAAATTTTTTCCAGAAATAGAATAATTTTAAACCATCTTCACTTACCAATAAATGTAACTAAAAATATCAAGTTTTATTGATTTTGTTTTTATTGAATACATAATAAACTATTCAATATTACCTCGGGAACAGGAAAAATTCCTGAACTTTTGAATATTTGTATGAAAAAAAAATTCCAAGAAAATGAGGTAAAATATAATACCTTAAACCTTGATCTCTGAAATTACGAAGATAATTTATAAGTAAATAAACTAATTGTTTCTATCCTGGAATACAGTTTCTCGGGATAGAGCAAAAAAAGGTAATGATTTAATTCTAAACGAAATTAATTTTAGAATTAAGAATTTGATTATGTATTCAGAATTATCAAAAATGTCTGAAACAACGGAAATTACGCTCGGAAAACTTGGGCAAAAAAAGATCCCAAATTAGAGTAATTTGTACAACTTTAAATAAAATTAATTTTTCTTTCTTTTCTAAAGTTTCATTAATTTTAGAGAAATTGGAGAGCTACGTGAGCAACTTATTAAGTAGTGAATTAGAAATGCTGGCTGTTGAATAGGAAATAGAAAAAATTTAATCGAGGATCTGAATGAATTGGAATCCGAAGCTCGCGAAGATTGATATAGAATTTTGTCGTTGAAACTAAAATTAAACAGAAAAATTAGAGAACTTACGTCAGCTAAAGGAAAGATTACCGAAAATTCTGAGGAAACGAAAGGGAGTTGTAAATGTGAAGGAGAAAACACGTAGACCAAATAACGTCTATGTTGTGGGCGAGCTCGCAATACTTCTTCAAAATTGAAAATAGAGTGAAACTCTTCGCTCTCCCAATTATCATGAGTTACTCTGAACTGAGTAATCGAGAAAATAATCGGTTATTAGAGCACTTATTTCGCAAAAGAAAACAGAACTTGTACAATTGAACCTCCTACGTGGATTATTTCACTTAAGTTTATTTATTCAGCGAGTGAGTGATGGGAGTTTAATGGCGCAAGAGCCTGATATATGGCTATTCTGCGCCAAACAAGGCGTAACTGTGATCTAGACACTTGAAAAATAAAAATATTGACAAGGAGGAGGGTCGAAAATAAAGAGGATCGCTAGAGTATCCCGGGGGGCGAGCCATCCATATTTACCAAAGACAGTAAACTCTATAGGAAAGAAAGACATCGCTAGGGTGTCTCGGGTGAATGATGTACATGAATATGTAGCAAATGTGAATGAATGGGTGGAAGTCTACGCAAGGCAAAAACAAAGACACTTAATTTATGTTATACATCTTTCTTTCCATAATATAATACATTGTATTGGTTTAAATATGTAATTAAATGTTATTAAGGGCAGGTAATCTTCAAGAGCATTTTTATTTTTCCTTGCATATTTTGTAGCATAATGGGGGAGTGAAAGCCTCTCAAGTATACTTACTCGTTGGACTTTGGCTAATTATCATTTTTTGATGCTTATTTTACGCAAGACATTCTTTTATGAAATTACCACTGGTCATTGATATACATGTGTAATAAATAATATGTAATACATCGTTAATTTTAATAAACGTAATAATAATATATGTATAATACTACTCCTTTGATGAAAGTTAAATCGTATAAAGTCAATCAAAATTTCAAAAAAAAAAAAAAATCCTTACGTTATAGTATTGAAACTAAACAACAGTAAAGTTGGTACAAAATGTCAACTTTTACTTCTGTCCACATTCACAAAGAAAGCGTCGAAAACTTATCATTTTGAAGCTAAATTTTAAAGTTTTGTGCGTGCCTGTTCCCTTATAATATCTCCTTTATTTTTTTATTGCCTAAATGTTTAATAATTGTGAACCATAGCCAAGTCACCTGAGATGGCACACCAATTTCCAAAATTCCACCCAACCAACGAGAAGACATTGAACCTCGACAGATTTAACGTGCATCAGCCCCTCACATGACAGGTCTCTGTGGCATCAGATCTCGAACCCACGACTGGATGAAAACAAAGCTGGCCATGAACTCACAACCATAACTCTCGGCTATCGTCAAAATATCAATCATGTTGCAGCGACTGTCTTCAAAAATAACGACAGAAGCGAAAATGCCTTAATAACTAGCCCGAGGGAAAATCTCTTTTGAACTAGTTGTCAAGAGCACTATAAAAAAGATTAGTTTTTTTTTTAACGTTGCACTAGAAGCAACACGAGGGCTATTGGCGACGGACCTCGTAATTTTGAACCACGGTCAAACGACGACGACGCCCACTGCGCTGTCACCCCCCCCCAATCCTAATATCCATACCACGCCACGGGAGGACTTTGGGCCCCGACTGATTTAACGTGCATCAGCCCCGGGTACACGGCGGGTCTTTAGAGGCCAAGGTTCGAACCCGTGACTGAACGAAAACCGCCAGGCCGCTAGTCCACGACCTTGACCACTAGGCCACCGCGGCCCTGACTATAAAAAAAATACCGGACAAACTTTTTTCGGTCACAATGGTCGAGGACTTGGAAACAACGTCGGCACTCAACGTCAATCGCCTCTCGATCTAGCGGGGGATAAAAGCATTGTCCGTCGAAATATCAAGTGTATTTAATGGATCAAATACAGCAGCCTTGAATATCTCCCATAACAGCCTTTGATGGAAAGAAATCTTGTGTCTGCATGGTTTTTTTCCCCACAATTCACCTTAATATTTATGCAGAGGAAACACATAAAAATTACGATTTCAAAAAAAAGTATATTTCAATCTCAATTCGTATCAAACCTATTTCAAATCATGTGGAAATATTTTTCGTGTACGCCGAGAGCAAATAAGCAAAGACAACACAATACAGATTTTCATACATTCATAAAACTCAAAACTCACAAAGAACTACATAAAACTTTTTTTTTAAATTGATATCAAAAGGTGGATTTCGAGTAGGCGTTCACTAACAACTGAAATAAAACACGCTTGTGTTAAAAAAAAAAAAAAAAAAAAGGTTACCTTAAAAAGATAATTTTACGATGAATTTAATCCGGTTTATTCAATATTCGCCATTCTTTTTTCGCGTGTCGCTATTTGAATGAATCGTGCGTAAGAAATATTTTTTAAAGCGGAATTCATGATTCTCTCCATTAAAATCACTGCAGTCGTAGTTTATAGAGTGCTCTGGTGATAGTCAAACAAAGCAAAACACATTTCAGACGCACCGTTTCAGAACTTTCCTTTCAAAGTCGCTTTGTAAGTGTAGTTACAGAATACTTTGGAAAATTGATCTTGGCATTTGAGAGTTAGAGTTGCCTCTTAGGAAAGGAAAAACTTTCAAATTACCAAAAAAACTCCAACTTCATCCCTTCTAAAAATAAATTTAATATTTTGTACGAGGCTTTATTAAAGAGTAATATCTTCTTGGACATGTTATTTTTTGTCATCCGATCTTCAAAATTCTTATAGTAGCAGAAAACTACCCGAGGCCTCTATATTAGCGCTTCTTAAATTGGGGGGGGGAGGGGGAATTTAAAGAAACCTTGGTAGCAATCTATTAATTATCCTTAACATAATATATACAGTACTTACAATTATTTTAGATTCTAAAGCAATTCTTAATTCGTGTCATCATTAATCACCAACCATATAAAGCCCAAGAGGAATTGACTGTGCTATTGAGCGACTCAAATTTAAAGCTTGAGTTTTCACAAAACTCCTTAGCCGAATTCTGAATCGGATTGATAGCTCGATTAAAGTTGCACTGAGAAGCAACACGAGAGCTATTGGCGATGGACCTCGTAATTTCGAACCTCGGTCAAGTAATGAGAACGACACCTGAGCAGGCACACCCTTCTACTAACTTCCACAACGCACCAATGGGAGGACTTTGAATCCCGAGAACATCAGAACCGGCTACGCGGCGGGTCTTTAGCGGCAAAGGATCGAACCTGAGACAGAACGAAAACCGCCCGCCACGAATCCGGAACCAAACGCCAAACAGACTATTTTTGTTCGGGTACATAACCCTCTCGGGCTTCAATCCCCAGTGAATTTGCTATTAATTGGAGGTGAGACAGAACTGTGGTTTTACATTTGCCCAGATGTTAAGAATAAAATATAAAAATTACAAAAGTTTACGGAGCAATAGCTTTTGAAAATTACTTTTAGTTAAAACTGTATACTGAGTAAGTTATTAAAATACAAGGATGTCACTAGTTAATAAAACTAGTGGAGTTTAGTTTTATCGAATATAAGTAGTAAAATGAAGCTATTAAATTGAAAAGTTAAAATATTGCAGCAGTAGTCTATTGAGATCCTGCTAATCCAGAACCATGACCACTAGGCTACTGCGGCCCCTACAAGGCAACCATAGTGGCACACGGTTACGCGAAAGGGTGCCAGGAGGTACGCGAGCAACTCAGAGAGAATGTATTAAAACAACTATGAAGAGCAAATCTATGAGAGTATACGAGTAATTCACGAATATCCTATCTTGGGAGTAAGTTCGATCGTCATTACCATCCAAGGCGAAAAAGTTGGACTACCACTGAGCTTCAAGAAGAAAGATCAAACCACTAAAACCGATCAGAACACATTACTAAATGAATCAATCGGAAACAATTAGGATCAAGTCCAAAAGTTCCAATATCCTAATTAAATCGAAAAAGATTTTGTAGGAGAAATAAGAGACTAAAAAGGATTACGTCAGTTACTTAACTCTTATTGCAAAAGGCACGTGTGTGGAAGACTAGCAACATTTTATTCTCCCTTTAAAAGCCATTTGTCAAAGAACTCCAAGATTTCCAAAGAGGTTTTACGAAAGGCATTTACAAAATGGCACTTGGAAAGAAGCCACGGAAAAGTCATTCTAAATTTGAAAGCATGCCTCGTATTTGGAAACCAATAAATATCCAAGATACTAGATTTCTACACACATTAAAATCAACATGCAAGAATGATATATTTGAGACATAATCTTCGCGGAAAAATAATTAATGATTTAGTTTTAAGATTACCCGAACTATTCTCTGTGTGTTTGCTTTAAATATATGGCTGTTAAGAATATCTTAAATTGAATTTGAATTTGAGTATAATTTTCCATTATGTCAAAGAATATGACCCAGAAAAATAACTTCAGACAGAAACGATAGCAATATTCATATAATTTCAACATCATACAGAAAGAATTATATATATTATACAGGGTGATCAATTTAAAACAGTACTTGTTTGTTTTTTCAATTATCAACATCTATAACACATGTAGCAGGATTTTAAAGAACATTATTAGTTATTTGATGTCTATATTTTATGCGCGGATATAGTTTTTTCACATTCTGAATGCGAAAACTCGTTTCTTAAACATAAATTCGGATGAACATCAAAAGTAATTTTTAATGCGATTCTGCGAAAATGATTTGAGTACATCGTCAGCTTCTTTCAACGTTTTTTTTTTTTTTTTTTTGAAAGCTCATTTCGTAAGATTATGTATGGCAACAATAAAAATCTGCATGAACTAATTCTTTGATTTTAATGAATTCCGAAAGTATACCTGAACATAATTCAAATGTTTATTGCTTCACTTGAGATACAGGACAGTTACAGCTAGTTTCAACAAGACGGAGCCACTCCACACACACGTCAAACCTAATAATGAAAGTGCTTTGATGACCGTTTAATTTCAATAGGCCTCTGACCACCAAGGTCACCAGACCCCCCCCCCAATAGATTTTTTTGAGGGGTTACCTCAAAGATAGGGTTTTCAAGCGAAGTCCTGCAAGCATCGATGAATTAAAACAAGTCATAACTGAAGAAATCTCGTCAATAACACCAACAATATTGCTAAGTTTGTCAAAAACCTTAGTTCGATGTGTTCATGTTTGCATTCAAAATAGTGGCGCATATTTTCAACATTTGCTATAAGGAATGATAATGAAAAAAATTTGAGAATTTTATTTTTGAAAAATATAATTTATCACATGATTAAGTAAGAATGTGCATCTCCATTTCTGTTTTACCTCACAAATAAAGTTGTAACAATCCAACACTGTTGGAAATTTTCTCCCACACTTAAACAAGGTTCAAACAATTATAATTCAGCGTTAGAATAGCTGCTGCATCCGTCAGATTAAAGGATAATAAGAAAAACCAACGGGTGCTCATTTAAATTGATCACTCTGTATTATGTACACAATAGTTCCCTGTTTCATTTCCTATTATTAAATGCTAAATGGACATTTAACTTTTTTTACGTTGAAATGAAAAGCTATATTTTTATTATTATTACATGGGGTAGGGGAGTTCCAAACGTTAGTTCTGTTCTTTATCTTTAGACAAAGTGTCATTTTGCACGGAAAAAAAAAAATCATGGCACGACACTGTAAACCGAATATTTACATTATGTTCTATTCCAGTGCTTTCAATCATATCAGATGGACTTTATAACAGTATTCCTAAAATGCAACCCGCAACTTATCATAAAATTAAGTTCAGTAACATCTAACAATGTCTCAAAACTGTGAATCGGATAGATAATATCTTTCACACTTATGTGTTAGTTTTACAAATAAAAATATACGGTACCTGAGCATAATACCGCCAATCTTATTTAATCTGAAATTATGATTGCTGTGCGATAAAGTCGAAAAAATAAATAACATACATCTATCAGTGTTCTCTTTCCTCTAAGTTTTTAAAAGAATTTTGGCTTTCACTATAGATTTTCACTTTCAATATTTGCATTGTACCATTTTTGGAGGTAATACGGTAACTCGCTCATTTTGCTCGATAAATTTATTTCTACCAAATTTAGCTTCAATGGGGGGGGAGACAATTTTATGCTCATACATTTATTTTTCTATTTAAAATGAGTCGAATGCTAATAAGAAAAGAAGCGATGCTCATATTATCTTGATTCTAGTTCCCTCTAATTATTTATCCATTTGGTGGTATTTTACCAAGTTATGGTAGAGTTTAATAGAGCAAGAGTAGGATGAGGCAATGCTGTGCCAAATAAGGGGAAAAATTTATCTAGACATTTTAAAAATAGGGGAAGGTAAAAATTGGTTTATAAGTAGGAGGATCGAAAATACAAAAGGAAAGCTAGAATATTGTGGGGACGCGTCACCCGTGTTTAACAAAAACAATTAACCCACGGGGAAAATAAGTTCACAAAGGTACCTCTGGGTCGTAATTCTCGCATTACCTGAAGAAGGTAAATACCTGCGGGGCAACGTAACTGGTAATATTTCATTGGCGAATGTTGCGATTCGTTATCAGTAATAATAAATAACTAGAAACTTTAAAAAATAAAGCTATTTTTATTTTTGACAATTTCTTTTAATGTTAAGTTGATCAGGCCACAAAGATAGTCATTGTGGGCGCCCGCGAGTTCGACACATTTGAATTACAATGTAATAATTAGTCACAAAGAATACCCCTTAAAGATATCTTTAAAACGATAACAGAAATCTACGAAAAACAATAGTGCACAGGAAACAAAATTTTATACACAAATTTTATAAATTTACTTTAAGAAGTCTTCTACATATTTTTAATCAATTTCAATGGATGATTTAGCAGTTAGAAAATGCCCATCTCCTCTTCCACCTTTCAAATATATACCAACATGTGACAGATGGTTTGGTTTTATTAACGTCGCACTAGGAGCAACACGAGGGCTATTGGCGACCTACCTCGTAATTTTGAACCTCGTTCAAAGGACGAGGACGACACCTGAGCTGCCACCCCCTCTCCTAACTTCCACACCACGCCAACAACATGAGATAGAATTAACATAATTGAGAGAATTTAAAATTATCCGCGTAAAAAGACTTTCAGCAACGAATAAAAGAAAAGCCTTTCGCAATTGGCCACACTCGAAATAAGTATTCGACCCACAACGTAATCACAAAGATATCAAACGTACAGCAAACAATTTGTGTCGGTAGTGTTATCAATCGAAACGCCATAGATATCTGTATACAAACATGGATCATTCTGGATACGAAAGTATGACTGCACCTCAAAAGCGGGAATAAGTACACAGAATTCGTTACATCAAGTACCCTAGAATGCAACTGACTTTTAAAAAGAATTAATACCTGGCGAGATTTGTAAAAGCTTCTGCAAATTTATCGCACGAGAGAATGACAAAGTGAAACTGATAACGAGGAAAATAAAATGAAGTGCACGTCTTTCGATGGAAGCAGAGCAAAACCATGACATTTAATATATATACCAGAGATATAATAAAATACTTCTCTCCCTCACTGAAACATGTAGGTCATCATTACTTAAGCCTGATGCGTGTGAACATATTCAGAACCACGGGTCTACGACGAGCCGATTCAGGACTCGAGCCCCCGACTCGACGGAGTAAGTGTGAGCGATGATCGAGGTGAATGGCGCAAGAGTCAGATGTGGCTATGCTGCGCCCAACAAGGTGTGGCTGTGATCTAGACATATGAAAAAAAATAGAAAAGTTAAAAATTGGTTGACAAGAAGAGCCGAAAATAGAGAAGAATCGCTAGTGTATCCCGAAGGCGCGTAACCCATGTTTACCGAAGAGAGTTTCGGGGGTTTTGATGCACGTAATTGCCCAGAGATGGTAAGCTCCCGAGGGCCACAACTCGAAGAAAGGAGCGTCGGCCGCGGATAAAGTGACCATTATCATACAGCTATTCCAACAAAAATGAGGTTTTTGAATCGGCTTCAAAAAAAAGAGAGGAGTATAAAATACCTTGGATTTAAATAAAAAAAAACAATTTAATAAAAACGTAATAGTATGTTTTTCTAATTTTCGGATGACGTTGCCATTTGTGTACATTATTCTTTGTTTCGCATTACAATACTTTTGGGGGGACCGCAACAGTTGCGTTATTGGGAATTTTGATTGCACTAACACGAGGGCTATTGACGATGAACCTCTTCATTTTGAAACTCGGTGAAGTAACGAGGATGACACCTGATCTGAGACCTCCCCCTCCAAATTTTCACACCACACGAACAGGACTTGCGTTCTCTGCCAGATTTAACGTGGGGATTTCAAATGTATCAGTACTTCAACGTACGAGTCAACGAAAAAAAAACATTGGCCGCGAGTCCAAGGCGGGCGGGCGGGCGTTGATGAAACAATCAAATCTGTAATCCGTTCAATGGTTTTGAAAAACTTCAACATTTGTGTTTTAAAAACATATTAAAATATCTTAGCTAAGTTTTGAAAGAAAATTATATAATTTTTAAAAATAAAATGTTTAAACAAATTATCAGTGTACCACAAGGAAAGCCAGCAAAAAAAAATTATTGGCTAATATTTATTTACATTAATATGAATGTAATAGGTCTAATATATTTTTATAGATACATGTATGGTTGTGATAATATAATCTTTCAAAATAATTATAATAAAGATGTTAACCATTTTTATCTTTTTATGTAGTATATTTAAAATTATTACAAACTAATGATTATATTTTAATGAATCTGAATATTTATATATTTATCTAAAAAAAAGTATTTATGATAAGAGGAATAACTTTAGCTTTATGATTCATAAAGTGCCACTTTGGACTAGTTCCTCAAGTCTAAATATTTTTAGAAACATTTATATTTACATAACATTAAGGCTGAATACTATACATTGTATTTACAAAAACCTTAATAATTTTCACGAACTTTGACGACATGCTTATTATCCTTTGAATTTTATTACATAACAGTAACTTCAAAATATTATAATTAATATAGAGTACAATACAGAGTTTTTAAGTATTTTTTTAATCTTTACTTTTCTAATTAATACTTTCGTTTTGAATTAATTTATTAATTTGATCTTGCACTATAGTTTTCACTCTCTGATAGAGATGTGAAATTGTTCTCTGCCTTCATTTTCTTTCCCCATTTTATCACCAATTTTTTCCACGTTTTGCTCGTATGATCTGTTTAGTTTTTCGTCTTGTGTAAGTTTTTATAATTAATCTGTGTACTTTATAATAATTTTATTATTTGATTTTAAAATTTATCTTGTACGTATCTTTTGGTTTTCATTGGAATTTCTCAACTTTTTCCTTCCCTACTTATAGCTTAAGATATTTTGAATTTTCGGTTCTATAACTATATTTATATACCCATTTTTCTGCATTGGGAAAGATTGGTCTATAAATCTAGATTAACCCAGTGGAAACTATCTTAAACCAGTCATAGAATTAAAGATATCACAAATGATTTTCTTACAAGCTTTTATCTTTATATTTATTGTTATTTGTAAAAATTTTATGGCTTTTATTTCATTTTTCTTGCCTTCATCTCTAGGTATAGCATTGGTTTTGGCAATATTTTTTTTTTTTTTTTTTGACATTTTTAAATTTTGCAATGTTTTTACTTATTCATGTGTATAATAAGAAATATGGTTTGAAAAAATAAATTGGAATGTTTCCTTTTTCTTTGTAATTTTAGTTCTATCCTCTAAAAAATTATAAATATTGTTCATTTTTAATAACTTTTATTATGATTAATATTTCTGTTTTATTATTTGTATCTTAACTAATTTTTATTTGATTATCTGTTTTCATTGTAAGCGTGCGTGCGTGAATGATATTATTGCGATTGATACAAATTTGAAATATTTTTTTTTAAATATAAAGCATATTTAGCATTTTAAACAGCATTGGAAAATTTTTATTTAAAAAAAGTGCAATTATACAGGTAAAATCTGATATACTTAAACAGATAAATCACTAGATGTTAAATATACTATCAAACGATGTAATTATTTCAGTTTCTTTTACCACCAAAATTCTCAAAAATCGATATTGAAAACACAAATGTAGAATATTTCGAAAATAGAAATTTTTAAAAAAAATCTAGAAAAAGAACGTAATTCGGAGAAAAATTATTGCGCTCAGAAAATGTTTACCAGGCTGCAATAAATGCCACTCCAGTAAAAACAAAGAAGCTAACGAAAACAAATCACTTAACTCGGTGACGTCACACGACGATCAACGAGATTCGATACCAATGCAAAGACAGAAGACCTCTGTGACTTCTTCACACGTTTTAGAGGAAATTATAAAGATAATTTGAGGAAAGATTTTACAAAATGCTAAGCAATTATCATTTATTTTGACTGGTTTCCGTATGTAGTATTTATTATTGAGACATTTATGCGGTGGATTCCACTACCTTCATCGTAAAAACCATAAATAGAAACGTGTAGAGCCATAATAATACTAAAATGCGAAAGCATTTCTTATAATAAATTTGAAGTGGAGAATAGCTTAAGATAGAATATCTGTAAAAGATTTTTGTTTTTATCTGAAAGTCAATCAACAGATAAAAAGTAAATAATCATTTTTATGCCACCATTTTTATAGAAAAAAAAATTAATCATTTTAATTAATAAATTAAATTTCTAGTGAAAAAAAAGAACCCGGATAAAACAACCATTTGGAGAATTAATGCACATTAAATTGATAATTAATATTAAATAAATTATCTTGATTCGTGCATTATTATCGAATTAATAAATATTTGTCCATCTTTTCCTTTAATAATCAACTTAAAAGCTCATTTTTAAAGAGACTTGGATAACTAGATTTTTTTCAAAAATTGTATTTATGAAATCTCACTTAAATCAGAGACTTACTACTTCTCAAGAACTGAATTTTTTTTCCTTCTTTTTTGGAAGAATTTAAAAGAATAAAAACATCACCACGGGCACTTGAGCCTAACCTGTTATGGAGAGCCTGTGTCGGGATGTACCAGGACAAAAATAGCTTTTTTGGGATTGAGTATGTTTTAACCATAAAAAGCTATAAATTGATAGTTCATTATCATCGTATTTAGAAGCAACATGAGAGCCATAGCGATGGACTAATTTGTTACCAATTCAAATTACAAGGATAATACAATACTGATTTGATTTTCAGTCACATAGTTTATGAATGATCAAGTTAAATGTAACTATTTTTAAAGCGCTTCATTTAACAAAAAAAAAATTTAGTTCCTCAGTGTCATATGCGGAGTATTTTTCCGATTGGAGATTGGTTTGTTGCAGAGGCAACAAATACCATTTCCACTCATGCATTTTCACGTATAAGTCGGTATTCTATACGCTTATGTACCGACATGCCGACATTAACACTACTAGCATTTTCAAGCGATCCTCTCCACGTAAATATTGCAATGTTGACGCTACTGAATTGTGACGTTGGACTATTCGAGATTTTCTCTTCACCAAGTACAGAGACTTCAAAGTAATTTGAATTGCATAAAATTACAATTTCTTCCCAGCCGATATGAAACGTGATTAGGTGAATTAGATGAAGATAGAAATGACGTGATTTAGAGATAATGACACAATAATGAAATAAATTGAAAAGAAAATGAAGAGAGATACAGGATGACGACTTGCTGACTGATATTTGTGATTGGGATTGAAAACATCTATTAGTTTTGTGGATTGAAAAGGACTTTATAGTAGAATTAGGATAAGAATCATCTATTTGTGAAAGTGATTGAATCACATAAGTGAATGAATAAGCTAAGAATTTTTAGTTGATCTTAAATTAGAATAGATAAGATGATCTGGGATAAGAGAGAGAGCGCACAACTTTAATTATTTATCATTAACTATCGATAAAGTATTTTGGTTCCCTCTAATATGTCTTCAATTGGAGTACAGTCATTTGTACTTAATATATTAATAAAATATGGCGCAAGAACCGAGTAATGAAGAACAGTCGTTACAGAACCCATAAACAGTTAAATGCTCGATTCATATTTAGATAGCCTAAATCTTAATTATTCAGTCTTTTCAATCTCTCGAGATCCTAAAATTTTTCGGCATGAATTTAATGAGAATAAAGAAAACACCGACGTGATGCAATCGAGGAAAACTCATGGCAGTTCCTGAGCAGATTTTTAACGAAACTGTTGTCTTCGAAACCTCCTGTCACTAAATTGATCTGCATATTTTTGCAGTACATATGATGTAATTAAATTCTCAGTAACTTAAAAGTTGATATCTTTTCTGTAGTTTATCTTACAATCTTTAACTCTCCTTCAATACGGTACAACAGTACTCTTCAGTTTACAAAAAGCAAAATTTCACAAACCCTGCACGAATGAGGTTTCACTTGATAACATTGTTCGAGACGGGTAACATTCAATAGAACTGTGACTGTTTCTGTTTTAGTAGCATGTTTGGAAGTCTCAATCTGTATCAGAGTCATAAATAAACCAATTTACTCTCAATACCCTTAGAAAACTTATCTTGGTATATCGTTTAGAGCAAACTTCAACAAAATGACGCTACGTATACCACCAAATTGCTGTAAATGAAACCTCAGCCACTGCTTTCTTTATCGGTCGCATGTCACATGTGAGTGATAACTTCAAAAATATTAAGTATATATCGACAAACATTTTTTTTTAACAATGGATCGATTAATATTCTACAATTGAAAAAAAAAATTAATGGACAGTAAAAAAAACTTTCAAGATGCCAAACGAAATTACAGAGAAAAGTCAAAACCATGAAACAAATGTATCATAAAATTTGTCGCGAAACACCTCAAAATAATCAGAAACTACTATTGGATTAAGAAGATCGAACAATATATAAAAGATAGCTGCTAAGTTCAATGTTCATGATTGTAGGGCGGTAAACAAAAAAAAAAGCATTACAGATTGAAACATTTAAAAAGGCTTAGCTATTTTCCAAGTAGTTTTGAAACTACGCTGTAGAACCTGAGCTGCGAATGTTGCTACTGGAAATAAGTTTTGTCATTTTGAACCACGAACAAATGACGAAGACACACCCGAGTTAGTACAGTTCAGTGTTTATTAACGTCGCACTAGAAGCAACACGAGGGCTATTGGCGACCTACCTCGTAATTTTGAACCACGATCAAGTGACGAAGACGACACCTGAGCTGGCACCCCCTTCTCTTAACATCCACACCACATCAACGGGCACCCGAGTTAGTATCAAATCTCTAATTTTCACACTATGCCAACGGTTGGGGATCTTGGATGGAATCGTGTCAGCGAAAACAAATTGAACAAGGCCTCCATCTAATTTGTGGCTTCAAAAACTAGATAACTGCCCCATCAAATGCGGCAAATTTCAATTATTTATATGATGGCCTTTAACGAATCAAGTTTTATACCCGAAATCTTCGAGAAACTAACCCTGAATAAACCATTCTGATTTTGGCTTGGAGTTAAATTTAAGTTAAAAGATAAAGGACTGGGGGAGGGGGGAATTAATCTTGGGAAATTTTAAGGGAGAGACAAAATTAAAATGGTAATCTTAAACATTTGAAGCGTTAAAGTACAATAATGTTTTCTTAAAAATCGAGCTGCTGGTTAAACTCATTAACAGTTCATTCTCAATTTAAAGATTACAACAATCGGTACCTGATTCCATAAGTCAATAAACCTCTTAAGAATAACTCAAACGGCTCGATAATCTCCCAAGAGCACCTAATAGCTTAAATTCACGCAATTGTTCTAAAAGCGAAGGTCAAGAGCAAAAAAAAATTTACACATCGCAATCGCAAGAACAAGAGAGCAAATGTTTACTTTAAGACAGCTGCTTATATTCTCGTTAATAGTTCCGAGATTTATTTTTACTACATTGCGCGTCCTTTTCAGATATCGTTTGAAAGCAATTAATTTCCAAGTATCTATAGTACTAATTGAAAATTCAATGAGAAGTTTAATTTTTAAACAATGGTACTTCTTTTAAATAACAATCTCGTCCTATTCGAGTATAATTCAGTTTAAACGACATCAATGCGAATAAAATAAATGACTGAATGACTGTTTAAAAGCGTTGCATTTCGAAGCAACACAGTGGTTATAGGCGACGGACCTCAAATTTTGAAGAACGATCAAGAGAAATCTGAATCAGCACCCTACTTTCCAAACTTCCACAACACGCCAAAGGAGGACACTTAACTTCGACGGAGTTATTAGTTTTTTTTATTAACGTCGCGCTAGAAAAACACGAGGGCTATTGGCGACGAACCTCGTAATTTTGAACCACGGTCAAGTGATGAAAACGACACATGAGCTGGCACCCCCCCCCTCCTAACATCCACACCACGTCAACGGGAGGACTTTTGGCTCCGACAGATTTAACGTGCATCAGCCCCGGCTACACGGCGGGTCTTTGGTGGCCAAGGATCGAACCCACGACTGAACGAAAACCGCCGGCCACGAATCAGAAGACATGACCACTAGGCTACCGCGGCCCTAACTTTGACGGATTTAACTAGCATCAAACTCGCTAAACGACAAGTCTTTAGTGAAATCAAGACTCGAATCCACGACACCGCGGAAACAACGTAGGTCGTGAGTTCGCGACTACTCGGGTACCGCGGCCGCCTCACATCACGACGACACATGAGATAGATTAATCATTTATTAACGTCACGCTTGGAAAGAGCACGAGATTTATTGTTGACGTATCTAGTCATTTTGAACCTCCCTTAAGTGTCGAAAACGACATCTGAGCTGTCACCTTCTTCCGACTTCCACACCATGCCCTTGGTAGGACTTGGTGCATCGACAGATTTATCGTGCATCAGCCTTGCTACACAGCAGGTATTCTGAGTCACCAGAACTCGAACCAACGACTCAGCGGAAACAATCTCAGCCACGAGTTCGCGATCATGACCAAGAGACTATTGAGGCCACAACAGCGCATGAGAACCAATGCTAAGGCCCATTTGTGAGTGAGTGAATGTAAGGGTTATTGGCGCGAGAGCCAGAAGAGGCTATGCTGCGCCAAACAAGGTGTAATTGTAATCTGGACGTGTAAAAATGGGAGGAAGACAAAATTTGGTAGACAAGAAGGGGAGGCGAAAATAGGGATCGCTAGAGTATCCCGGGGGTGCGTCACTTGTGTTTGCCAAAGAGAGTAAACCCCATGTTAAAGAAAAAGATCACTAGGATGCCTCGGGGTCATAATGCCCGTACTTACCTACAAAAAGCCAGTCTCTGAGGTCCTCAGATATAGTCCCCAGGGTGCCCGGCTATACTCCCTGATGCTTGGTACCCATTTTAGTCGCCTTTTACGACATGCATGAGCTACGGTGTGACTGTTCTGTCATACCCGGTCACCACTCGGGTCTACGGCCCATTTGTAAACATAACCTTTGGTGTCTCAGGAACTTGAACATCCTTGAGATTAAGGTTATTTATTACTTACAGAGTTAATCATCTTTGCTTTCTTTTGTCCAAACTAAGGAGCCCTCATCCAATATGTGAAAAAATTGCCTTTATTTTAAAGGGGGGGGGGATTCATAAGATTTTAAATTGCTTTCTCTTATACATGTGCCATAAGTTACTGCATTATTAACTGCATCTGTCTCATCAAGCATTTACCGTTTTCATTCAGGATATACAGCAATAATGCTAATCTGTATAAAATATTATTTATGCATCGTTATTTAAGAAGCAAAGGAAGAAACATTTTTAGACATTTTTTTATTACAACCCATCTTTGTTTCGTTTAAGTGATGCGCATATACATAACAAAAGGAGTCGCTCGTCCGAGAAAGGATTTATGGCATCCATCTTATTTGCTGGTTACTGATATTTTATTTCATACGCATTCATTGTAGCCAGAATTTACCACAAGTGGTGTTACTTATATTATTGCAGCATAACACTGTAATGCTTTAAATTATGTGGCGAATTAAAATATATTTAAAAAATATTCCTTCAAAGAAGTAAATGAATATTAAACTCAAAGTGTGTGTTAAGCACGCACGTATAAATGAGTGTAGAAGTGTGCGTATCAGCCAATGTATAAAAATATGTGCATAATGTGTGCTTAATAAATTAGTGTTTGTGACGTGTGTTTAATTAATGAGTGCGCGCATAAGTTTCTACGTACAAATGTGTACATATAACAAGTGTGTCCGTAGTATCCAGTCAACTAAATTCCAAATTTAACAAGCAACCGATAAAACACTTAACAGAATGTCAGTCTTTGCCCGCGCAAGAGAGAAAGAACAAGATAAAACGGCGGCAGTATTTTCTATCAAACACGCCGTAAGAGGGAGGCATGCAAATGGAGATGGCCGATTAGTAGAGAAACAAAGAATGAAAGCAAGAAAATCACTTCCTCCGAGAATGAGAAAACTCGCTCACGTACGCCGCTTTATCGGAGACCCGACAAAGACCGAACCGAAACGTGATAGGATTGTAGAAGCGAGCAAACAAGGTGACATCGCGATTAAGGAACAGAAGTAAAAGAGTTTTCCCCCGCGCGCGCGTGCCTTTTTCTTTGCAAAAAGTAAAAAAAAAATCCCCTCTTAATCGCCAGAAATGAGTAAGATGCTTTTCGACGAAAATAAGTTTAAAAGTCGTGTTTATCTTTAAAAGAAACTGAAAATTAGTTCGAAAACATGAAAACATAAAAAAAAAAAAAAAGAAAGAAATTTAATGAAGACATGTCACTAAATAAGGTCTATTCATCAGACTCCCACATAAGAACTGTTAACGTTTCTTGCGGCCATTGAATTGGCATTAATTTCGAGTTCACTGATCTACCTAGTCTAGACGACTGATTGAAATGGGGACTGATTCATTTCAGTACTGAAAACTGTTTAAATCAAGCACATTGTGTGAAATTTGCAGATTAATTTTATCGTTTTGGGTTGAATGATATGACTCCGCCTCTCTTCTAAACCTGTAGACGAATTTCACATATTCTTAACGCACTATTTATTTCAGATTCGGTTGGTTTGGTTTTATTAACACTGCATTAGAGACAAAACGAGGGCTATTGGAGATGGATCCCGAAATTATGAACCCATGACACCTGAGATGGTACCTCCATCTGCTAACTTCCACACCACGCCAATAGGAGGACTTTCGGTCACGACATATTAAACGCACATATCAACCCCAGCTACACGGCGAGTCATTAATGGCATCAAGGCTCGAATGAGTGAGTGAATGTAAAGGTTTTTGGCGCAAGAACCAGATATGGCTATGCTGCGCCAAACAAGATTTAACTGTGGTCTAGACGTGAAAAAATTGAAAAAAGACAACAAAAAAAAAGTGGTTGACAAGAAGGAGGGTTGCTAGGGCAACCCGTGTTTACCATAGACAGTACACCCCATGGGGAAGAAAAAGATCACTAGGGTGCCTCGGGGTCATGATGTCCGTACTTGTCTAAAGAAGGCAAGTCCCTGAGGTCCCCTGAAATAATCTCCTGGGCCAGGGTACCGGCTGTACCCCTAGGCGCTGGGTACCCATTTTAGTTGCCTCTAACGACATCCATGAGCTACAGTGAACTATTCTGTCATACCCGGTCACCACATGGATCGCATCAAGGCTCGAACCCACGACTCGACGGAAACTGCCGGCTGCGAACCCCCGAGTACTAGATTGTCACGGTCGTATTATTTATTTTAGAAACTTGAAAGTGAGCAGTAAGTGATAAAATCAAAACTTAAAAAATCTTTCAATGAATTTGTACCTTACATGCTCAAGTTTTCGTACATTTATTTCGGCTGCTCGACACACAACGTCTCATTCAAACCACGGTCAAGTGACCAGCTGGCATCCTACTGTCCACATCCGCGTTACCCCAATATGAGATCCAACACATTTCACGCGCATCAGACCCAATACACGATGGCCAAAAGATGGGTGAGACCCAAGTCACGGTTGCGAATTCTCTGCCAGTCAGGTTACCGCAATCCAAGGTCATGTTTCATTTTTACTGAAGAATCGCTCATACAAGTGAGGCTCAAAAAGTGCTCGTGATTTCATGGGATAACTTACTACAATGTCGTCCGTTCTTTTATTTTTGTTCATTTCTATGAAATCCATTAGTGTGACGCCCTTTGTAACTTAAAAAATCGCAGTCATAACTTTTCGGTCGACCAGGTTGCCTTCTTCGGAGCAGATTCACTGGAAACAATCCATTGTTCCGATTGTTGCTCAGTTTCTCTACATAATGAATCCAAGTTCATATTAGCAAAGATATTAGTGAATTGGACACGATAGTTCAACAAGCACAAACCCTCGGTGAAAAGTAGCGATCAATTTTTCGATTATCCCAGACGTCACAACATCTAGATCACCCTATCCTTGCTTATATTAAAATATTTAAGGCTGTCTTTGCGTAACGTTTAAATAAGGAGCCGAATTTGGAACACTTTTTAAGATAAAAAAAAAAAGGCTCAAACATTAATTTCATATTCTGCCTTCGCCATCTTTTAGAAAGCAACGCATTTTACAATATTACTCGTCTCCATATGTATCAATCCCTCTTTTCTGGTTTAAAATATATTCCAAGTTACGTCTCCTTACTTGTAATGCGGGAGAGTAACGTGAAATTTTTCATGAGGGTGGGGAGCGTGTTCTCCCACTTCAACTCCCATAAATATTAATTTCAAGTTCCATTGTTTATTTTCAAGGTGAAAAGAATATTTATGTGGAATTTCATTCGAATATTATTTTTTTCTGAAAAAATAAAAATTCAGTAAAAAAAAGTTTTAGTTCAGAACTTGAATAAACGGCAACCCCGTCGCTATGCGACTGCTGGAATGGCCTTCACGTTTCATGGGTATTCACGTGAAATACTGCATATTTTTGGAATGTACCTAAATTTTAAGAATACTACATCATAAACAGATACATGTGATGCAAGGTCGCAAATTTATACGAAAATTGGAACAATTTTCAGCCTGTAAATGAGTTCAAGATTTCGATCAGGTTTTTTGACATTAGGCCATCAAACAGCGTTCCTTTTTTTAAACAAAAATGGTTAGCACTCATTGACGAAACAACGCCACACTCTGGGTAACGTTGCCAAATCTTCGCGTGATTGAGATGATGAAGCGAAATGTGTACTTACTAACGAGAATTGTGCTCTGCAGGGTGCAACTGCAATGACGCAAGTGCAAGTGTCAAGTCTCGCAAATCAGCCACCTGTTTGAAAAACCAAAAGGAACATAATTTTATTCTTACGGAAATAAACATCTCATACCCAAGTGTTTGCAGAAGTGAAAAGAAATTTACAGTTTAAGAAAGAAAAAGAAAATCACGTCGAGGGGAACAAGTCGATCGCGAAAAAGAAATCGCGAAATATATTCATTCGATTGAAGTTAGGTGACGTGACCAGTATCGGCAAATTCGTTTTATATGAAAAAATATTTGTTGCATTCTAGGAAAAAAAAAAAAAGAGTCTAATGTTAATAAAATATCCATCATTCGCGAATGACTGTTACAGTCTAATCTGCTAGCATGAAATTAATCTTTCTAGAAAAAGTATCTGTTTATTTTGAAATTGGCCGAAATGCATTTATTTGTAAAACGAAGTATTTATATTCGAGGTAGCACTTGAATAAATTTAAGAATAATGGTAACAGATAACTTGTTATGTTTTCACGGATGCATAATTTACCAACCAGAATTAGCATAATAAACATGTTTTAAAAAACAATACATTTTTAATGGATAGAAATGGACTTTTATAATTAATAAAATGAAATTTTTACTTATCAACAAAGCACAAACCCATGAAAAAAAAATTATTTCTATTAAAATAAAAATAAACGTACAATTTTAGGCAATCTAATTCATAAAAATCATTTTTATTCACTGTTAAAGAAATATTACATTTAAATTAATAATGTTTTACAATGTATAATTCGTTCTTCCCTGATTTGTGTGCGAGAGGGATTTAAAGAGCAGGAGTATATGCGATTCTGTGTATGTGTGTGCATGAGTTTGCGTGCGCATGCAAGTGTTTATGTGGTCGATCTAGCTATTTTTAATTTATTAGCATCAATTCAAAACTATTAAAGTTACTTGGTCTCCCCCCCCCCACGAGACAGTAATGTCCAGTTTTCAATAGTTCATCCGAATTCATTGATGTTTTTAGAACTTTTTACACAGTTGAATTCTCGAAAATTGCATCCAACATATTTTAAACCGGTTTACTTTTTTAATCGTCTTATAGGTTTTAATTTAAATGAAATATTCTCCTTTCATTTCCTTTAGAATGAATTTTTTCGGCACTCTATTATAATTACGTAAATAATAATGCCAATGATGAAGCCATTTTCAAAATAAAAAATTTAACATTCTATAAATCAGCAAATTTTCTTTTTACAAAATCTTAGTGATAATATATACATATAGCCCCTCTACAACTCGGTATCTTACAACACGGTTTCACTCTAACACGATAGTATAAATTGCGGAAAACCTTGAAAAATACTGCAACCTGTAACACGGTTCGTTCTAATATATGAAAATTGCGAAAACCTTTGTACAATTCTACAAACTGTAATTGTACAAGTCTAGAGCTCTAAATTACATAATTTTTGTTTTCAACATACTTAAAAACTAAATTACCTCAAAATAATAACGAGAATGAATAATAAGATATAGTGACTGTCACAGAGCACATCTTGCGACGTTTGTTTCCAAACGTTTGAAACGACTCGGACATTCTAAACGCAACTACAAAAAAAAATTTTTTTTTTACCCCATCATCAGAAAATGAAATCGAAAATGCAAACGAATACGGCGAAACGTTAATCAATAAATAAATTTTTATTCATTTTATTTCGGTTACACATCCGTAAAAGGGTGTGACAGGGGATGAAAATATGTCAACAAATTATCTAAAGGGTTAAAATACAATGCAATATCGTCGTATCGTATCGATCTGCCGTATATTTTTCATAAAAATAAAGTTGCTTAAATGGAATTTAATTTTTTTTAAGTACGTGTTAGTAAACTCTCTTTTTGTACTGGCTCTCGTACCACTCGGTTTCACGCAACACGAACTGTTTTAGGAACTTATCTACCGCATTATAAGATGGTTACATGCATTTTTTTACATTGAAATGAAAATGTAACGTAGAAAAGGAAATATCAAAACCACTCAATTCTTTTAGAAAGTTAGTTGATGAAGATAATTTTATTACGCGTCCATATCTTCCGAAAATGTGGAATAATATTCCTTAATTAAAATCCACATTACAAAAATTATCTATCTATATTAAGTTAAATTTAACTTTGATGAAACAAAAAATAAATGTAATCTTAACTTTTCATACCAATATTATACTTTACTTACTGTAATTATTTCCAAAGCATAATTTCTCATTTAACAGCAGAAAATGTCAATATTACTTTTAGTTATGTTTTGTCAAAAACAGAAAATGCAATCATAATGATTTTTTGTTTACCCTATGTATCGGTTATATACAAAAGCAAATGACTTTTAAAGAAATTTTTTTCTATTCTAGAAAGACTTAAGTTTTTAATAAATCTTTTAAGTTTTTTTAATAAGTCTTTCTGATAACCGTAGAGTAAACACGTGTTGGTGTGTTTGAAGAACCAAGTTAATTCCCGATTATTCAATTGGGTTTGAACTAAAACTAGCAACATTATACGTAGCATAACAAATGAAAAAAAAATAATAAATCAAAGATTACATTTGTATCAGAGAAATAAGATTTGTAACAGAAATAAGAATAAAAGAAAAAAAAACGCCACGGAAATAAAAGTTGTTTTAATTTATACACGGGAAATCAATACGGCCACAATATTTATGAGCCTTATTTGAATGAAAATAAAGAAACATTCGGGAATTACAAGCTTTACAGAATATTTTATTCCAAGGACAGATAAGTACCGCGTTAAAACTTCGGACTCAAAAGATTAAAATCGGAAGCAAGCCATCAATTACGTAAGCTTTGCATTGTAGTTTCGTGCATGGATGGCATTTCCTATGTTAATGCTCTTTGTGCGGACGACGTAATGGGAGGGATAGCATCAAAACTGACGTCGATAAAAAAAAAATCGTTTTGATGTTATTTACCTTTTTTTCTTTTCAGTTTCAAACTTTCAAAAAGTTCCATATAATTTGTGTTTGTTTTTTTAAAAATGTAAAACTCGGCACATAATACAGTTGTGAATCATAACGTTCAAAACAACTTTAAAATACTTTGCAATCAATAAAAAAAAAAAAAAAAAAATGGTAGTTTCAAATTAGGTTGGGGATCGAAGCGACATGTTTTGTGTAATATAAATGTCCACATACAGCAAAGATTTTTAATGATGAATTAAAGGGATTAAATAAATAGCAAATTTGGTTTTTGAGCATACTCGTTTTGATGATAAAAATGAATGAGAGGCAGTAAGAGTTTGTGAAGTGTTTTAATGATAAAAATAGACTATCAATAATTGCATGTTGTTGAGTCATATGATAAAATGGTAACAAAACAAAATTAGTTTTTCAAATCGTCAATAAAAATTTATTCTTCAGACAATTTGAAAAACACACGTATTGATCGATTTGATTACAAACATCGCACTTAAAAACAACACGAGGGCTATTAACCAAAAAAAAAAAAGCTTACAATTATTTTTTATGCATGAAAAACAAATTTTTCTACTTTCATATAGCACATTTAACAATTCCAGTTGAATTCTTTGTCAGTTTAATTACAGTCACACATGTTCAAATTTTTAACACTGATTCAAAATGTCGTATTGTTTTTATTTGCTTGAATTCGACACCATATGTACCAAAAAGCATAGAAAAGAAATATCTTATTTAAAGGGGGTGGGGATTGATTGAATGAATGATTATTAACGTCGAACTGAGAAGCAACACGAGGATTATTGGCCATGGGTCTCATCATTTTGAATCTGGCTCAAGAGACGAGGAAGACACCTGAGCTGGCACGTCGCTATCCAAACTTCCACACCACGCCCACATGACAACTGGGCTACCAAGGCCTTTTGGTAAGTATGGAAACGAAAACAATTGATCTTTTATCAAGAATTTAACTCATTTTCTTAGGTAGTCATTAGTCTATCTCTCTCTAATGTTTTTTCCGTATCAACATTAATTCTAAAGTAGTGGGGTTTTTTGCGTTTTTCTCTACCTACTCCTTGCTCAAGATCTCAAGTCTGTTATATTCCCCAATCATGACAAAGTATTGTGTAACTCCAAAGCCTTATATATTATTGGAGCTCTAGACGTTAGAAAAATAGATTTTTGTAGCGATTACACACCCATGCCATTTTCTTGCCCAAACCGTTATGTCCGGTGATCTTCGCGAACACCTCTAACCTCTTCAGGGTTACAGGCACCAAATTCTACAGCAGTTTAACAAATATACTAGCTGGTCTTTATTTTCAAAGGCAATTATTTAAATTTTTTTTTATTTCTCGCATTTCATACAAGAAATAATAGCTCTACTATCGTTTGTTGACTGAACGTTTTCTGACAACCGATTTTCGCCCGCCGGCTCAAAAATCCGCTAACTATGGCCAATAACGCCTCGTGGTTTTGTACCGCGATCAGATGACGACAAAGTCGACATCCGAGCAGGCAACCCACTCTCTACAAGAAGCTAACGCTAGGACTTCGAGCCCAGAGAGATTTGATTTGAGTGCCTTCACGTGCACCAGACACACTACAAGACGACCTTCAGAAAGACAAGCCAGGAACCCGTTCCTTTATCGGTTACCAGAGTATGAGATGAATCCGTGTCGTCTCACAACGCCATACAGTACTTTAATATTTTTTTCCAAGATAAACCCACAGTTTTCGCAATGGCATATCTTGAGTAAAATTTCATTAAAAATATCCTATATATTGAATGGGTTTTTTTTTTTTAAATATTATTGGAGTTATAAATGTTATCTATGACGTATTCATTATTCAATATGCCATGAAGTAACATACTTGGGTCATGATGTTCGCAGTGCCTAAAGAAGGCAAGCCCCCTGAGAGGAACAAAGTGTTAGATAGAGAAATGTGCGTCTGCTGAACATAATTACCCTAATAACCAAAATTAAATGTTGTGTTTCCTTTTTATCAAACTTGGTCGTTTTTTAATCAGTCAATGCTTACCAAATATTATTTGCTACGATGTGTGACCGTCTAAAAGAAAATAAATGAAATCCAGACTTGCACTCACGATTTATAAGTATCACGAGGCGAAAGGACATCGTAATTTTGAACAACAGTCAATTGACAACGACACCCGAGTTGGCAAACCACCCTCCAACTTCCACACCAAGTGAACAAAAGAATTTTGAGCCTCGACAGCAGCGCTATAACAAGTCATATATATATATATTTTTAAATACCGGTTTGGGGAAGCCTTTTCTTAATTTTTATTATAAATATAAAATAAATTTAAATTGGATATATTCCATGCAAGGTAAACGGTTCGATAAATGTTCCGTTACATTGTAAGTTTTTATTCTATTTTTTAATTTATTTTAAATAATTATAAAATAGAAATAACAAGGATCAAAGGAAAAAACGAATGCTTTAAAGGGCTGAAGGTGGAGTGTGATTGTTTATTAATGACGCACTGAGAAGCAACTCCAGCGCTACTGGCGACTAACCTCGTAATTTTGAGCTTCGGTCAAGTGACGAGGACGACATCCGAGTTGACACCACCCTCTCCACATTTTCACACTATGCCAACGAGAGGACTTGGGACCACGACCAGATTGAACGTGCCCCTGCAAGGCGGGGCTGATGCACGTGATAAACTTCCACACCATGTCTATTAAGTGATACATATCAGTGCTCGAAGCAACTACTCGACGAAAACCGCCGGTCGCAAGTCCATAACCATGACCAACTAAGCTACAGTGGCCACTTGAAGAGAAGTGAATGATAGTTTGAGTTTATATAAGGCGCAAGAGCCAGGTTAGGCTACGCTGCGCCTCACATTGGGCTGAAGGTGGAAGTAGTTGTGCATCATCCCCACTATACGATAGCGGTTTAGTGGATATGATTGTTTATTAACATCGCACTGGGAAGCAACACAAGGGCTATTGGTGACGGACCTCGTTATTTTGAACCTCGATTCACACTTGAGCTGATACCTTCCTGTCCAAACTTCCACACTATGTCTTCAGGAGAACTTGTGACCTCGGCAGATTTAACGTGCATCGGTCCTACTACACGGCGGGTCTTAAGTGGCATCAGGGCTAGAGCCAAATCTCGACGAAAACAACGCCGGCCGCGAGTCTGCGACCATGACCATTAGGTTACCGCGGCCACGGCGGTTTAGTGGATTCAGGACTCGAACATATGGCACGATTACTCGGCTACCGCGAACAATATGTTTTAAGCAGTCAAAACAATCTTTATTATAATAAATGAGACGTTAAACAAAAATCTTTCTAAATTTGTCCTCATTATTTTAAAAATTTTCAATTATCACATTAAAAAACGATTGCGTTTCTCCATCAGATATTCGAGTCAAAAACCAAAAAAAAAAGATTAGTAATGAAAAAAAAAAAAAAAAGATTTTCTACGTATTCCAGTCAGGACAAATTTATTACTGAGTCCACCACGAATACCTCGCGCGGGATTTAGAACGCGAAATGATTTATACAGAACAGGAAACTGGGATGAGCCGTCGGAAGTTGACCGTAAATAATTCAATCGTCTATAAACAATTCACACATACGAAAGAGCGCCATTGCATTAGTTTATGTCGACCATAAATAGCCACAAATCGATCACGGACAGTAAAAGACAGACACTCATAATAAAAAGGGAAAGAAAATGATTGCGGTTAATGCATCATAATAAAGCAGTTATTAATGAGAAAAGGGAAATGTTCATTTTCCTGGACCATTTTGTTTATGAAAAGCATGCATTGTGTCTATCTGGCATGATGAAGATTCCAGGAAAATTGAGACTATTGGTAAAGAGTGTGAGATTGAATGATGCGTAATTGGACGATAATTGCATTGGCTTCCGTCTACTGCATTTTATATTTATCCAATTTGATATTCAAGCCGTAATTCAAATTTATCGCTACTAGAGATGAGAAATCCATGGTTTTCCAGGACCATCAGAGTAAATGCATTCTTTATGAGAACAAAAAAAATTTTCTGCAAACGATATTTAGTTTTTTTCGGAATTCAGCTTTAAATAAAATCTTAACTCTAAAACAGATTTTCAATTCTGGTGTACAATAGATGTTCAGATTTCCCAAAAAATAAAGGCCGAAGTACAAAAGTTACAATAAAATAAAATCTTTAATTGATTATGAGTACATAATTCTTAATAAATTATTAATTAACCTTTAAAATTTTAATAAGCATCTTTTCATTAGTGACTAAAATTTTTGTACGTGAATATAAATAAATCTTAAGGATCTTATTTTTTTTTTTTTTAATAATAATGTAAATGGTGGTCACTGTAGCCTAATGGTCTCAGTCGCGAACTCGCGGCTAGAGTTGTTTTCATCGAGTCGTGGGTGAGTGAGTGAGTGAATGTAAGGTTTATTGGCGCAAGAGCTAGATATGGCTATGCTGCGCCAAACAAGATTAAACTGTGGTCTAGACATGAAGTTGAAAAAAAGGTAAAAAATGGTTGACGAGAAGGAGGGTCGAAAATAGAGAAGGATCGCTAGGGTATCCCGGGAGTGCGTCACCCGTGTTTACCAAAGACAGTAAACCCCATGGGAAAGAAAAAGATCACTAGGGTACCTCGGGTTCGTGAAGCCCATACTTACCTGAAGAAGGCAAGTCCCCGAGATCCCCTGATATAATCCCCAGGGGCAGGGTGCCCGGCTATACCCCCAGACGCTGGGTACCCATTTTAGTCGCCTTTTACGACATGCATGAGCTACAGTGAGACTATTCTGTCATCCCCGGTCACCACACGGGTCCATCGAGTCGTGGGTTCGAACCGTGATGCAGCAAAATATCTGCCGTGTATTCGGGGCTGATGCAAATTAAATCTGGTCGAGGTCTCAAGCTCTCCCATTGGCGTGATGTGGAAGCCTGGAGAAAGGGGTGCCAGCTCAGGTGTCGTCCAATGTGATCACCCACATGGAGAAAAGTTGAAGCGTCGAGGCTTCAATGCACTTGACCTTGCAACGTGCGACTTTGGCCTCTTCCCAAAGATGAAAGAGCATCTTAAGGTTTGGTTTTATTAAAGTCGCACTAGAAGCAACACGAGAGCTATTGGCGACGAACCTTGTAATTTTGAACCGCAGTCAAGTGACGAGGACGACACTACGCCAATGGGAGGGCTTTGGACCCCGACAGATTTAACATGCATCAACCCCGGCTACACGGTGGATATTTTGTTGCATCAAGGCTCGAACCCATGACAGAACAAAAACCGCCGGCTGCGAGTCCGGTGCCATAACCACTAGGCTACCGCGTCCAAGAGCATCTTAAGGGACATTGCCTTTGTTCTGACGATGAGGTGAAAGCTACCATCAAAGTTTGGAGCCGACAACCGCCACTAAAATCCACTGACGAGTTTGGATAAAAACGTGTTGCCTACAAGTGGCTTGGAATGGGATGGAGACTATGTCAGAAAGTGAAAAATGCATTACCCAATAAGAATAATAAAAAGCGGGTAACAATTTTTTTTTAAAAAAAAAAAAAAAAAACTATAGCAATGGACACATTACATTTCAACCAAGCCAAGTTGTAATTTTCGAAGCGTAAAAATGCCAATAACTAATTTGAAAATTTCACAAACAAGACTGCGTCATGTTATAAACATATTTTCAAAGCTTTACATCCTAAAAAAAAAACAGTTTCTGAAGTTCTTTTTAGAGCAAAATATATATATTTCTCACAATAAGGTTTAGGTGGAATCTTACGTTTCACGAACTTTGACGGAATAAGGACTTGAACCCTTGTCGACGAGAACCACACATCCATAAGCAATAGATCCCCATGACTAAGATCATGTGAGTATGTGATATTTATAAACCTTCCCTTCTCACGTGAAGTCTATCAGTTGGTTTTAACATGTGACCATTCCAATTATTGTACATTGTAGTATTTGATAAGATCGATTTTCGAGATAGTGAGTGAAAGTTGTGGCTTATAGCGAAAGAGTCAAATTTGGCTGTACAGCACCAAATCATGCGTAAATAAATAAAATTAAAGATAAATCGTCTGTAGAGTATATAGATCTAATACGTGCTTCAAAATCAGAAAGAGACAAAAATCACATGAAAAAGATATCCTTCTAGCGGCACTCTTCAACAACAACGACGACAGAAGTAAGAATAAAAAAAAGAAAAACCTTAATAACTAGACCGACAAGGCCATCTTTTTAGCCTAGCTGCTAAGAACGCAGCAAAAAGCAACTGGTCAACTTTCCTTCGTACCCAGTGGTCAACGGTCCAAAACGCTGCTGGCAACGAAGATCAACTATCCTTCCCCTCCACGAGGTCAAAAACATCTTTCACCAAATCCTCATACTGATGGGTCGAGTACGTGAATGTTTATTTACTTTTTAGGGAATTTAAGGATTGAAAACTTTTCATTTTAAAATTTCGTACCATCAATTTATCCAATCCCCAGGATGCTGCTTCCGGCAACAGAGGGAGTATGGCGCAATGATAGATGTTTACGGCGCAAAGACCGAATTTGGCTTGCCACGCCACACATTTGTTTAGAAGGTCACAAGATTTTTTTGAGAAAAAAAACAAATTAAAATAAAAAAAGATAATTAAATGAAAACAGCGTAGATTAATCAAGTTGTAGATTAATCAGACAGTGGAGATTAATCAAGTTAAAAACTTGAATGTAGTGTAAAAAGTCAATTTTATATAAAAATGAGAATAGATGTTAGTGGGGGCTTTCCCCCACCAAGTCAGACAAGTTCAAAACAAATTAAAAAAAAAAAGGTGATACGGTGATGAAACGCTGTACAATTTATTAAAATGTTATGTTCGGTGCATGGGATATGACAGGGAGAACATCCGGGAACTTCAGTCTTTTAGGTAAGAATTTCATTATTCTGATGAAGTGTGAAATTTGATATGCTCATTTTTTGAGCGCTTTGTGTGTGTATGTTTCATAGTAATTTAAATAAACAATTCTGTTCATTTTTCCATCAATAAAATAAGGATCTATCTACCTCCATGTTTCACAGACGGAATAAGATTCTTCATTTCGAAAGTTTAGTATTAAATTTCTCCCAGATCATTTGCTTTCCCTCACTTCCAAAAATACTGTACTTGTTCTCATCAATAAATTAAACCGACTTCCGAAAGTCTGGAAGCTTTCGAATGTAGACTTATGAGAACTGTAGCTTAGCCTTTTGTTTGCTTCACTTTAAAATGAGGTTAGAAATCTATTTATGTAGTTAAGCTGTCAGAATTAGCTATTTATACTATTTGTTTCTACAATGCCCCCAACTTGATCACTACTTTCAGTTAGTACATGAGAAGTGTACTAATTGAACATTACTTTTAATCTTGAGCTTTACGAATTTTGTTTAGTCGACAGATATGACATGCAAGAAAAACATGTTAAAATTAAACAGTTGATTTTTATTAACAAATGTTTATAAGTTTGTTTTCCCTTAATACAATAGGACTTCGTTAACTCGCGAGTCTGCTTGACTCGCTATTTTACCATGGCTACCTTTTCATGAGATTCAGAAAAACCTTTTTTCAGGGCTTCCTGTTAAAAGCAGACATTTATGCCTCTTCTTTTCTTTCTATTTTATTTATCGTGGGACAAAATGTCATTTAGTTCCAATTTGCAACAGCAACCTAAAAACAAAACAAAAGCGCAGGAGAAGAGCAGGAATCTTTTTAATAACCAGAATTCACAAACTAATCGTAAACTGCAGCCAGCGACTTTCCTCACAAAAGAGAAAAGCTAAAAATGCGACTAAGCAAGATAAACAACAGATTGTCCTTGAGATGCTTCCTTTGAAAGTTTTGGGACTAAGAAAGGGAGAACCATTTTAATATTTTTTATTTACCTTTTTTTTTTTTTTTTTTAATTTGAATGTTTGGATTGGGTATGAATCGCCATTTCTAGAAAAGTTAAATTTTCCACTTAGAATATTTCTTTTTGTTAGATTATTTTGAAGACCTAGCGGTCGGTGTATGTTCAACCAATTTTATGGGTCAAATTCGAAGAGTTAGATTCTTTTCTGTGTACGGTGTATGTTACTCCCATAATTAAAAATAACGTAACGCAGAAAATTCAAATTGATGTAAGAATTTACATCATCGCTCAATTTATGTTAGTACTGTAAATCGCGGTTTAGTAACCATACCCTCCATATTTCGATAGTTAACGGGATTAGGCTGCTAAGTTAAGTTTTAGTTTAGTTTTTATTAACGTCGCTCTAGAAGCAACACGAGGGCTATTGGCGACGGACTTCGTAATTTTGAACCACGGTCAAGTGACGAGGACGACACCTGAGCTGGCACCCCCTCTCCTAACACCACACCACGCCAACGGGAAGACTTTGGGCCCCGACAAATTTAACGTGCATCAGCCCCGGCTACACGGCGGGTCTTTGGCGGCCAAGGATCGAACCCGCGACTGAACGAAAACCGCCCGCCACGAATCCGGAACCTTGACCACTAGGCTACCGCTGCCATCGGGATTAGGCTGCACTTCTTTGAGTCACTGTACGTGCAATGTGAAGCCGATCGCAATAGAGCCCAGTCCTTTTCAAATACTAGTGTGCGCAAATAATTTACCAAGAAGGCACACGCGAACGCGAGGACTTTGGGCCCCAACTGATTTAACGTGCAGTAACCACACTACAAAATGGAATCTGGATTGGACACGTGACCCGTATCATATCGATGAAATGTGTAAAAATTCAACTATTCATTATTAATTAATGCAATATTCCAGCAAAACGTGTAACGAACGCTGATTATCGTTTGATTCACCTTCCATGATAAGTCCACTAAAAGAGTCACTAAATTACACAATCAAACGATGACAAATGATAAGCAAGTTCAGCTTGTTGATATTTCATAAGCGCAGGAAATACGCTTTCAAAAGCGCTCGTAGTTCTACCTCAACGCATTTGTCTAATCTAATTGCAATGTTTAGGATCAATCACATAAATTGTCTAAGCACTATTAATCATTACCAAATCATTCCTCATTCTATGATTGTTTATTAACGTCGCACTGAGAAGCAACATGAGAGCTATTTGCAACAGACCTCGTAATCTTCAACCTCGGTCAAGTGACTAGGACGACACTTGAACAGGCCTCTCCCTCTCCTAACTTTCACACAACGCCAATGGGAGTATTTTGATTCGACTTGTATCAACCCTGAGGGTCTTTAGTGGCATCAAGGCTGGAACCCAGAACTCGACGAAAACTACTGGCCGCGAGTCCGCGACCTATAGGCTACCGCGGCCACCACCATTCCTCACTCTAATATTCAATCTTCTGCTACTTTTACATGCATTTTTTTCAATCCATTCACTATACTCCTAATGATAATTTAATTAGAGTATTCGCGTTTCGTTTGGTTGGAAATTTAAATATATCAAAACAAAAAAGTAGTGAGTGACGGTGAAGTTGAATGGCGCAAAAATCCGAACAGGCCCATGCTACTTTTAACAAGGTGAAACTATGATCCAGACGTAGTAAGAAAAAATTGAAAAAATATTCTGAAAAATGGGTTGACAAGGAGGATCGAGAAAGATCGTAAGGGTATCCAGGGAGCGCATCACTTACGTTTACAAAAGACAGGTAACTCCATGAGAAAGGAAATCTATCACTCGGATGCCTGGGGTGAGTGATGCTCGCACGTACCTGAAGAAGGTAAGCAAGCGAATAGCCCCGGTTACCAGCGGAATAAATATTTGTATCAACAGTGCTAACATTCGTCGTTTATCTCGACAATTAAAAATGAACTCATTCAGACGAAAAATCGCATTTACAATTGATAAAATGATCGGTATGATTCAAAGACTTATATCAGACGCGTTGTGCATAGTCGTTGAACTGCTAAGATAAGGATTGATACATCGTAGGAATGATTCAGACGGGAGATATCAAACATATCATCAAGATTAGATATATATAAAACGTATCAGATTTGGAAATCTGTCGGTAGTAATGCTATCCAGACTTTATTTTCTTGATTATATTAATGGAAAGTGATATGTTTATCCGCGAATTACTCGCGGCAAGTGATGTATGCGACGCAAATATCGTAGGTTAGCGAACTTTCGATTCCTTCCCCCTCAATCACTAGTCTGTTGGAAGTGCTACAATTAAATATATCTTAAAAATGTGAATTATTTTTTTCACTTTTCTCATATTACTTATTATATAAAACAAATGTTTTTAATAAAAAGTCATTAAAAAGCTATATTGCTATTTTATCTTTTAGGTTTGAAATAATACTTTTGTTACAGAAACAAACAAGAAATGTTTAATACGAACCCCCCCTCCTCTTCCTACCTCTAATTTGGTTTTAAAGAGGCAAAAGTTATATAATCCTCCAAAACAAATATGAATTTACAGGCGAAAAACAATTAACTTTATGTTGAAATACTTTGAAGAGCTTTTTTTTTTTTTCATTCGTTCGGGAAAGAACATTGATTATATATTTTTATGAGTCATGAACTAATTCAATATGCAACATTAGCATTTAACATTTACTTTTAAATAGGCAAACGGAAAGAAATGTTGCTTTCAGGATCGAATAACTATTCAGACCAAGATTACATAACTTAATCCAATGTCATTTTATTTTAATTTTTGATTTCGTTAAAGACCCGTCGAATTACAGAAAGACTTCCGCTGAATCTTGGTCAAAACTAATTAACCATTTAAGCGCCAAGTGGCGATATTGCGCTTCTGTTTTGATCGAAAAGTGTGCCAGCGCTCTAATCTGCGATACAATCACAGCACGCTGTTTCTGTCGATGCGGTAAATTTATACTACAGATTACACATTAAAAAAAAAAAAAGATTAGTGAATTTTATTTTTATATGATTCAAACACGCTAATGTCACTACTTATGCTCAGAAGGATGTCATAACACTAAACTGAAAGAATTAAAACATAACATATTGACAGAAAACAGCGTAATAGAGCTTAGTTTAGTTTAGTTTTTATTAACGTCGCACTAGAAGCAACACGAGGGCTATTGGCGACGGACCTCGTAATTTTGAACCACGGTCAAGTGACGAGGACGACACCTGAGCTGGCACCCCCCTCTCCTAACATCCACACTACACCAACGGGAGGACTTTGGGCCCCGAACAGATTTAACGTGCATCAGCCCCGGCTACACGGCGGGTCTTTGGTGGCCAAGGATCGAACCCGCGACTCAACGAAAACCGCCAGCCGCTAGTCCACGACCTTGACCACTAGGCTACCGCGGCCCAGCGTAATAGAGCTAATGGACTTTTTTTTTTTTTTTGGACGGGGACAAGACATCGCGCCCCTTGGCAATTTTCGATTGGGAAACAGCGAAGATCCATGGCACAAAACCGGTTAACTCATTAAAAATCATATAGTAAGTCAAAAAGAATAAAAAGCAAAGTAAATAATCATTAAATCTTTATTATATCTAAAGGCAAAAACAATAAGTTATATTTTAATAATTTGCTGGAAATTAACACATATTAACTAATAGCATCAATATTGCGCGCCGACTCATAGCGCTAAGTTCACCTGTGGGACCAACTTTTTTTCAGGAGTTTTGTTAAAATGGTGTTTTTATGCTTAGACTCTTAGTGGTGTATACATATTTGTTTCACTTCATATGGTTACATTTTTTTTTTTTTTTTCTTCCCGTGTCCACGTGTGGTAGCACGGAACAAGTAATTTTATGTGATATCAAAGTGATATCCCCCCCCGTGGGCATTTTTTAAATTATTTCTTTCTTAACAGATCGTGAAAATCGGATTTAAGTTCGGAAGACGAAGATGGGATTTCATAAGAATCCGATTATTCTAGTGACGGCAAAGTTCCTCATATTAATCTTGGTTAAAACCTGTCTTGTGAAAATCGAAACCATATGTAAGAGTTATTCTTTCGTTTCCTCGTTAGTTCATTAAGATTAGAGTAAAATTGTTATTTCTCACTTGCTTTTGTTTTTTAATGAAGAAATAAGCAAAATAACTAAAACTGCATAAAAACGAATCTAAATTTTGCATACACAGTCAAAAATGAAGGAAAAAAAATGTTCAATTTGCCCAGACCACATCAAGGCATGATGTGTACCTGGTACCAAACGATCGGCTAACATATGCAAAATTTCTATCAAAAATTGGACGTTATTACCCTCCCCACCCCGAAGTATATCAGTACTTGGTCATTCTATAGTATTGTCTTCGGAGTTATACGTGCACGTAAAATTTCAGCTCGATCGGAAAGTAGGTTAAAATTCCGTATCAAATTTTGAATTGGAAGGACGTACATATGAACATGGCAAGTTAAACAAAATTTGTAAAAAGAATGACGAATTTGTGAAGTTCACAATCGGTGTCTCGGTAGATATTGAACAGGCATCTCTCTAATGATGGGGTAGCTATTCACTATTGATGGATTCATCGCCCTGTTTGAAAATGGTAGATTTTTTTTTTTTTTTCAAATTCATCTTTGTACGAGTCAAAATAAAATGATCGCCAATCTACAGTACTTTACAAATCGAACAAAATGGAATCGCATTAGTCACGTGAACCGCTACGTTCTGCCCTAGCGCGTTTTCGTTTGCCGCTAATATAAGCTTTAGCAGTGAATTTTAAAAATCCGCTGAATCGTTGTACTGGGAAGAAGGGGGTGGGGAGTATGCTAAACGGCACTGCGTCGTAAGTAAACAACCCTTAAAATACTTCAAAATTTGCATTTTTTTATTATTATTTAGCTGTTAAAAAAAAATAGAGGACACTTCGTTCAGTACATAAATGTATTATTTATGAGAATTTGATAAATAGAACGCTAGAAATGCAATTTTAAAATTCGATTCTAATATTGGTATCACAATGGTTGTTACCAACAAAACCATCATCAAAAATTCTTCGAAATTTCAACGTTTCAACAAAATTGGATACAGTGAACCTTGGTTGTAGTGAACTTTTTATTGGGTCCGCAGACAGTTCATTATAACGGGAATCCACTCCTATAAGTTAGTGCTCTTTTTGGAGAAACTATTTTCAGTGCATGAAATTTGGTGTAAAATTTGTTTTTTGATACTGCAACATTAATGGATTCAAAAAGTATAAAATGTTAAATTTAGCCAAAAATCAAAACTTTTTCAAAGATTCGCTTTAATATTATTGAAGTGAGAACAAAACATGCAAAATTAAGGATCTTTGTCGGGCCTTTGTTGCGATTTAACTCACGTCAAGTTGATTTTCTTACTTTTTTTACATCATACTCAATTCCTACCAAGGCCCTCATATCCACGCCTAATATGCTTCAATGCAACCCTGCTAACATGAACACATCAATGCAACAGAAACACTGGAGACAGAGGAGGGGACAGCAATCCCTCTCCCCTGTCTGGAATGTAGGGAAGTGGTTATAGGACAGAAGTTACAGGTCACGGAGAGGCGTTCGAAATTCGATTGTGGATCTTCTAAATGGGTATAGTCGAAATTCGAATCGCATTTGAAGGTTCTGTCAGTTGTAAAAATTTAAAATATCACCGGCGCCTTTAAAACCATAACCGTATTTATCATTTAAGTTCAGCGTACTAATGAGACCTACAGAATGCAAGTTATTTTTTTTAAAAAAAATGAAAAACATATACTTAAAAATAAGCACAATCTAAGAAAAAAAAATCTAGCGATCTTCATTAAAAGATAGCTAAATTTTTTATTCCGTGTCTTTTTAAACACTCATTGTAAATACATCAAGAAACTTCAAGTACAATACGAAAAAAAAAATTTTAGAATGGAAAAGCAACTTTTTATTCATTAATATAAAAATTACAAAAAATAGAAATATTTTAAATGAATACTCACAAAAACAGTAAAAAAAAATAGTTTACAACAGATTCTCAAACTTTTTAATCTTGCGATCCCACTCTCTCGCTTAAAAATTTCGAGCGGCCCCCCCCCCCCCATTCCGTCCTAATCACATAAGTAAGCTTGAACAAAAGTTGTTTAATTTCTAATTTTAATTCTGTTCGTTTAATCTTTAATCAAAACTTTTCTAAAGAAAAAGGGATACTCATATTTTTTTTTATTATTAACAAGTATACTTTTGTGTCAAATTTATACTTTGGAATAAAAATTACTTTATTCAATCTTAGGAGCACCTTTGAACAAAATATATAATTGAAATAATAAGATATTTATTTTTTAAAAAAAATTATTATTCAAAGAACACAGTAGTTTTAGAATTCGTTCCAAGTATACAAAAAATTAATGAAAGAAAAACACGGTTTTTAATGAAACGGAAGTGCTGGTATTTGGATTAAATAAGTGATAAAGTAATTCCACATAAGTATGTGGTACTAACTATATGGCAAAAGAACATTTAATACCCTTTCAGAAAATGTAGGAAATTCAGTTCAAACTCCAATCTAGAATTCAGCTAAGGTGATACTGAAGTTTTAAGTCACTCGATAGTTCAGGCAATAAGCCTTGGGCAAGTGATTAAAATCGTTGATATCAGTCAAAAACTGTTTATGAATCCAAAATAACCATTTTGAAATTATATAATATTAAGATAAAAGATAATGAATAGATTGCGACTTATGTTTCCTTAAATCCATGTAATATTTTTGATACATCTTACTAGACTATTCAAACCGAGTTTAAAAATTTTCAAAGATTATTTACAATTAGACATTTATTACCTGTGACAATTAGACATTCATGACATTTTACATTTGGATGCGTTTCAATTAATGAGGAATGGATTTTAAATGATAAAATATAATTTTTGCGTTGTAAAGTCATGTAATTACCTACAAAAATAAGATAAATACAAAAAGAAACATTTTACTAAATATTTAAACTTGCATTCATTTAAAAAATATATAAGTCAACACATTTTTAACCTCTCCTCAAGATTAAAATTTGAAAAGTTCTCTTTTGATCAAATCAAAAGATAAAATCAGTCAGAATATGAATAAAATCTTGCACGAACACTTTCGACACATTCTTACTTACTAAACGAAAGACATTTCTGGAATTTTGAGTCATCAGTTATCCTGCTTTTATTTCCATTGAAAAACGAAAAATCAAACGCAATGGTTTCTTACAAAGAAAGATATTTGACGTAGTATTAATATGTTTATTTCATTCTAAATCTTTTACAGTTTTCTTAATATAAACCGTAAAACATGTTTTCAGGAATTTAGAAAGCATCCTTTTTCTTGTATTATTACAATTTAAATAAAAAAAATACTACTTCGTGCTTACAAATTCATAACATATAAAGGCAATTTTCAAAAGCATAAGAGGATTCAGAGAAAAGAAAAGTAGATTGCTTATAGATTTATTTCTCTTATTATGCGGCCATAAAAAATTTATCCGAAGAAACGCTTATGAGATCAAGAAAAACGAAATTCGCAATTCATTATGATCTAGAAGACTCCATTCCGATGACAGGCGAATGAAATAATAATGAATGAATTTGATAAATATACACAATTGCACGAAAAGACCATGTGATACAATAAAAGCAAGAAGCGCGTGTGCACAAATAAAAAAAAAAGAAATCTTACAAGTGTAGCAAAGGCTAAGGACACCAACTTACCTCGTGGAATGTTCATCATGTATCATGTTCAACGTCAAACACTTTCTTCTTAAATTTTTTTTCTTTCGCTCTTTTTTCAAAGAAACTAATCCAAAGTAAACTGAAGAAATCGACTTCTTTGTTAACTAAGTGTTACAAAATGCAAAGGTAATTTACATGCTGGTTTAACGTTGCGATTGTTACAAAAGTAAACACAAGACCTCCACGTTCACACAAAGCCAGCTAAAAAGTGGTAGCCGGCATTGTAAAATCTGCTTGCCGCCTTCATACTTCGTAACCCTGCTTATTTTTGGGGTTACCGAATTTTTCCAACGAGTTTCTTCGCCAACAGCGGATATCTTATGGTTCGTTGGCTTGGCGATAGTTTGGCGCGATGTTTGACAGCAGACTTATAAAAGTACGTTACCAGATTGGAATGATACAGGAATTTTTCCCGAAAGTTTTTTTTTTTTTTTCCACCTTCTTATCGCTACGCGTTTTAACTTTTTTTCAATAATTGTTGCTTCGATCATCGAAAGAAGAAGGGGAAAAAAAAAAATACTTTCGATATCTGATCCATGATTGAAATACGAGAACAGTTTTTATATTTCTGCGAGTAATTTCATCTTGGCAATGTTTTTGTCTGTTGTATTTATCAAGCCTAAACCTGCAAAATGAAAAGGATTTCAATAAGAAAAGCTCTTTTTTAACCCGTATCAGGGGAAGTGAAAAAATAGATCATTACAGAGGACGAAAATCGTTTCATTAAAATATCATTCTGTTATTTCACTTAGATGTTCTTTCAATTTTACACTTTCAAAAAAAAATATGTTTTTACATTAAAAAGTGAAATAAAACTTTTCTGAGAAAATTTGGCCAGAGCCTTAGATTTTTCCGATGAAAATCATATACTGCAATAAATTTTTAAAATTAATAAAAAGACGAATCTATTTGGCATTAATTATTGTGTTTTATTTTTTTAATATGAAAGACAATTTTTAATAAAGAAGGAAATTCAATATAGCACAATACAGAAAAATTTTAGAAGTATCTCAACCATCAGTATTCAGGGATTTTATAGAAGTGACTGATTTAGTCCTCATCATCTTCAGCACATTCATTGTTTCCCTTTTGCGAGAATTCTTAACAATTAGGATTTGGGCAAGATAAACAAAAATAAGCTGCTTTTTGTTTTTCTTGATTGGAGTGGGGGGGACGATATGCTTTCCTTAATTTTCATTTTGTTTGAGCATGAGCAAACCCAAAAGTGCTCTTAGTTCATCAATGCTGGTGTTGCCAATTTCACCTAAAATTGGATCACAGATATTTTTTCTCTTTCTTTCAATCCTTAAATTTGCCCATTTCACAGTTCAGCGTAAAAATTCATTAGTAAAAAGTAGTTCCCATACTTTTTTTAAGATTAAAATCATCAATTTTTTTTCGTAAGGTATTAATCTTGGAGGTTTTATTGTGTTGTTAGATGGAGTTCTAACATTTCGATTAAGTTCCTCGGATGATCATTTGAATCAATTTTTTTCACAGTAGTATTTCACAGAATTACTCGTTCCTTATGGTTCAGAGAAATTATTGACGTCTGAAGAAACTTCCCAATCCACAGAGTGAACTTTCACACACAAAATCTTTTCCTCGCTCATCTTCTCCTCTAAAATCACTTCTAACTTTGTCTAGAATATTTGGCAGTTCTTCCACTCATCGCAGATCAGATGGATGAATTAATCTTCTCAGTAGTAACTTCAGAACCTTGAGCAGCACTGCCGAAAATTGTAACACTGAAAGGGACATGCGGTCTCACAGACCTCTCTTGAGAAAGGCGATGGATTTGAAAGGGATGCACGGGCCAAAACATTGTGAAAAGAAGGGGTGCTGTTTAAGGTCACAAAACATGGAGTTAGAGGAAAAATCGATTCTATCGGACTAAATATATAATAGAAGTGATGGAAGGTACATGTTGAGCGATCATCTGTTAAGGATTAAATTATTTCCTTTCATTTAAATCATTTTTTTTATTTGAGCCCTAATTTAAATTCACAATAGTGTAATAATATGTATATTTTTTATTAATATATGATACAACAATGGTAATTAATTGTTTAATATGATATCCACAATCGAACGGCTATGATCGCATGTATACCCGGTATTAAAAACATTCTTTTGTATTACTCATCCATGTATACGATTTATTCCAGTAATGCAAAAATAGAGTGAAACATCAATTTACTCAATATGCATCCAAATTTAATAATCAGAATAATACCTGCTAGCTATTTGCTTATCTGTCTGTTTCAGAAACAAGTGAAAAAATGTGTGCATAATGTTAACGCTTCACATCATAATAACCATATATTTGGATTATCATGGGTGTGGGTTTACTTAATTAAACTGGAATTTAGTGATCCCACACAAGTCCAGAGAACAAAAACTATACAAGTCACAGTCACAGGACATTGCAGAACTTAAAAGCTAACATTGGTCAAAGGACGGCCACGACACGCGAAGGCGCGGAAAACAATCTCTAAAAAAACAAAAAATAATAATTATAACAACGAATGTTAAATGAAAAGAAATCATCAAAAACCATTTGCAATAAAACTTATTAATACATATTTACAACACTGGAGCAAGTAATAAGTAGATTGAGAGAATATTCACAAGTCCCATGGCTTAGAGGGAGTCAACCTCCAATAAAGAAGACTTAGCAGAGACAACATTGAATTGCTGCTTGTCAATCAAGAGCTGGATGTCTACTCCAGCGAATGCAGTCGGAAACACAGAGTTTCCGCATCAGTGAAACGTAGTATTTTGAACAAGCTGATAACAGAAACTTGTATTTGGCAAGGTCCCACTCTCCAAGACTACCAACAACGATTGGAATGACAGAAACTTTTTCAAAGCCTTCGGACTCCACCACAGGGCGGTATTTCTCCAGTTTTCGCTGTCTGGCAGCACGGAAAGCATCGCTCCTGCTTTTGAATGGAATAGTGTTAATTTCTTTTCCAATAAGCGCAACGAGGTCAGGACAGAGATTCAGTGTCGAGATCTGGTTCTCGAAAAACACGACTCCTTCATAGGCAACAACTTTCTTCACTCTTTTAACCACATCATCATGTCGCAGTTGCCATATGTGGGAGTAAGCAGTACAGTGATTCAACACATGAGGCAGGGTTGTTGGAAATAATTTATTTGGATACTACCTGGAGGCACCTTGTCTCGTCTAAGTGAGAGCCCACGGGTTCACCGGTAATATTTCAGAAGTTCATGGGTAATATTTATATATTTTTGTTTTTCAGAAATTGTTAGATCTTGACCACTTAAGGCGAGTTCCCCTTTGTTTTGAATTAATTTCTCCTGACAGCTAAATCGGGTTAAAATATAGGCTGTTTGGAAGCCCTTGTATATTTTTTAAGTATTTGTTTATGCATAATTGGCGCGTAGATATTGTAAATGTGGTAGAAAAGGTATCGCTCTCCCTCTCTTCCTTGTTGGATTATTGTTCTTTATCATCAAGGGTCTCGATGTGCTGACCCCATTTTCTTCAGCGTCGTTCCACCTCTTCGTCTCCCTGTTTTACTCCATAAAGTGGAACCAAGTTAAGTCGCGCACGATGAGCAAATCTCCAGTCATCAAATCTCGTTAGATCGCCCATCTGGAATGAAATGCGAGCTTGCCTTGAACAAGGCTACGAAATCCATGGCTTTGCCTTGGGAACGAAATGCAAGGAGACGTTCTGAGTAGACAGTCCTTCTCTCTTTGAGCAGAGATTTCGATATTTTCCTCCTCTCACTAGGTAATAGCCAGTTTCATTCAGTGCAATAGACGGTGTGCCGTCGTCGAATAAGACGCGCAAAAATCCCATATCCTCTTAAGCATTATTACTTACTTTTTGTTTGAAACTTGGGACTCAATATTGTTCAAGTGAAGGTGGTTTATTTAATCTAGCGATGTGCTTTTGTCTTTTTTTTTTTTTTTTTTCATTACACTTGGACCCCGTTAACTCACAGTTTTACCAAGGTTCCCTTTTCATCAAGTTCAGATTAATCTTTTTTGAGATAACGTCAGAACTTCATTTTAAAAGCAGATATTAATATCACTTTTCTTCCTATTTTACATATCATGGGATAAACAGGCCGTAAAATTCCTATTTTCAATAGCAAACTTTTTCTTCGAATGATATAAACTAGAAACACGAGAATGAAATTAGTCAAATGGTGTTCGCACACCTAAAAACGAACAAAAGAAGTACAGTGGTTGAGTAGGAATCTTTTTCGAAACCAGAAACAGCAAGTTCCCTGATTGCAAAGGACAAACAATGACTTTTGTCACAAGAGGGAGAAAATGAAAATACAACTAAGGGAGATGAACAAAAGGACGAATCCTTGAAAGTTTTAAGCGAAGACGGGGTCGGTCATTTTAATACTTTTTATTTATCTTTTTCTTATTTGAATGTTTGGATTGGGTATGAATCACCTTTTCTCAAAAATTAAAATTTTCCAGTACAGTTTTTTTTTTTTTTTTCGGAAGAGATTGTTTCCAAGATCTCTCAGTTAATGAAATGAGCTATACGTTCAACCAATTTTTATGAATCAAAAATTTTAAGAGTAAAAAATAATTCTTGTTTTAGTGATATTCGTGACAAAGAAAACTTCGAAACGTAAAGCAAATAATAATAATAACATCGATGCTGGAATTTATATTATCGCTCACTTTATATTAATACTGTACCTCGTACGTTCACTCAGCTCGACATTAAAAAACCATGGATCCCAACTAACACGCGTTAACGAATCCAACTGGAGATATCAGAGACAAAAATTAATTTAGATTATAACAAATATTATTTACAGAATGTAAGCGAATCGCGAAAAAGGACAAATGTACACAAAGAAATGAACTTAAATATTCATACACAAGCAAACATAGAAGGTAGAACTTCTTTATAAGCCCTTCGAGTTCCATTAAAGTTGTGGCCACAGTAGCCTAGTGGTCGCGGACTCGCAGTTTTCATCGAGTCGTGGGAAAGAGCCCTGATGCCATCAAAGACTCGCCGTATAGCCGGGGCTGATGCACGTTAAATCTTCCGAGGTTCAAAATCCTCCCTTAGGCGTGTGGGGAAGTTAGGAGAGGGAGTAGCAGCTCAGTTGTCGTCCTCTTCACTTAACCAAAGTTCAAATTTCGAAGTTCGTCGCCAACAGCCCTCGTGTTGCTTCTAGTGCGACGTTAATAAAACCAAACCAAACCAATCTGCAAAAGTTTTTCTTTCAAGAGTTTTATAGTATAGGGATGCGAGGTGAAAAAACTCCCTTCCACTTTCAGTAAGTAGCAATTCTAGCATGATGATTAGCAAAATCTCATGATATTATAATAAGCCTAGACTCAGAAAAGATTATTTAGATTTCTGAAAATGAGTAATTTTTTTTTTTTTTAAATAAAACACTTTTCACTCAAATAATCATATTAATTGGGGATACCGGTGAGTAAATCAAATGAAAATAAACCATCAAAGTAAAAATATGAACAAATGCATAACTGGCCACCAAAATTTCCGCTGGAAGATTGAATGTTATTGTAACGCTATGACTATAACAGCTGACACTGATATTCATACAAAGAGCTGAAATATTAGTTTAGATTGTTGTTGTTGTTGCAACTCGCTTTTGATTTCCCTACAGGCATAGATAAGGGGAGAGGTCAAGGGGTCATCTAGCCCCGAGCACATCAACCAGAGGGAGCCAAATTGGTGTTGCGAAATTTTAAAATGAAGCGTTTTCCATTCTTAAATCCACTAAAAAGTAAATTAAAAAAAATTTGAATATTCAGTGTTACTGATTGTTGGAGCCTTCATCGCCATTTGTGAAGAATTTTTCAGTCATTGAAAACTTTTTTTTTTTACCTGAGATTATCCTTGGGACACAGGAAAAATTGCCGGCTTTGATTCTTCTGAGTGTGGAACGAGAAGTTTCCCACAACATACATTTTGATGAACTGATAGATAAATGTTCAGCAGTAAAGGCTAGGAAAATTTATCTTTGAAGTTAATTAAATTTAAAGCGTTTTATTTCATATAAAACAATTTTTTTTTAACGTATGCTTATTTCTTGGTTATTATATTATCATATCCAATGTCATACTTAAATTTTTGCAATGGTATATTTGAATAATTCTTCAGAATAATTATATTTTCGAACTACTATTGCTGTCTTAATTATGTTACTACGTTCTATCTGCATAAAAGCAGCGAAACTGTGAAAATTTGCACACAAAAATATTTTTAAAAAATTAAAATATTTAAGACTATTTAAAAAATTTTTAAAAAAATCTCTTCCCCTGAAATAGATTGCTATCATTTTAAATATATTTAAAAAAAAATTTTATCTTTCCCCTTTCCTATTACACTTTGAAAAATAGTTGAGGGCGCTGAAAATCCAACTTAAGCCTCTGGATCTCCCCCTTAATTATATCTGATATTGATACATAGTGCCCACGATCATTATCCAGGGGTCACTAAACAATTAACCCCC